>PVIC010027720.1:0-23665 GCA_004025085.1 Thryonomys swinderianus
GCCTTGGCATCATCTGTAAGGAGCTAGATTTACAGGCAAGCCGAGTACAAGAGTTGTGGGGTCTAAGAAGTTTCCCCCATATTTCAGAAGGCCTGAGAGGCCAGGCAGTGAGCCCACGGAAGGCAGTGTGTGAATATGTGAGAATAAACCCAAAAGTTCAGGACAGACTCCAGAAAGTTGCAGAAGCCAGGGACCTGGACTATCTGCTGAGGAAAGCTACAGCAATGAGCACAAAGAACCCAGGCGAGGAGCCAGGAGGCTGCCCACAGCAGCGCCATCGTGGTGAGTCCACTTGTGCCCAACATGTGACTCTGGGATCGGAGGGACTGAGATGGAGCCTGTAAAGAGACCCCAAAACTGTGGCCACTGGGGTGACTCTCCTGAAACAAAGACAGGTACCTTCCCTCTCATGGCGTCTCCTACATCCACCAAAGAGGACCATGGTCCTCATCAATGCAAAAAGTCTCTGTTGCCCCCAAGGAGGGGACCTCACAGTCTTTACACCGCTGGTTTGGAGAAAATATTATCTACCAAACAATAAAAACACTTCTAAAGTGTGTGTAACTTATCTTGAAAGAGTGCACACTGTTACAAACTTTCTGAATCAGAACGCTGCTGAATCTTCCTGCACTTTGGCACAGAAAATCGCTTTTAGAAATTGAGCCTAAGAAATTAATTTTTGAAAAATACAAATAAGTACCATTCTTGTAGGACTGTTCATAAAGAAAACTTTGGAAAACAAGCTGAGTGTGATGGAACACTAAGCACTCCAAGGAGGCTGTGGAAGAAGGATCATACGTTGGAGCCCAGCCTGAGCAATTTAGTGACTTTGCAAGACTTTGTCTAAAAGTAAAAACATAGATAGATAGATAGATAGATAGATAGATAGATAGATAGATAGATATAGATAGATATTGATAAATATTGATATATTGTTTATATATATTGTACAAAAAAGGGCTGGAGGTATACTTCAATGTGAAGGCCCTGGGTTCAAATCCCAATATCAAAAAAGGAAAAGGAAAAGAAGGGAAGACAGAGAAGGCAAAGGAAAGGAAGGGAAGGGAAGAAGAAAAGGAAAAAAAATGAGGAGAAAAAAGAAGAGAGGAAAATAGAGGATGTAGCTCAGTGGTAGAACGCTTGTCTATAAAAGAGGCTCTAGGTTCAATCTCCAAATCCCTCCCCTCAAAAAAATACCAAAAATAAAATAAGAGAAAAGAAGTGAGGGGTTGGGGGTCTTGCCACCCCCCCCCATACCACTTTCCCTGTTGTGGACCACACTCTCCTTGCCTATTGAAGGCTTATTAGAGGCTCTTGGTCCTTCCTGACGTCAGCTGTGGCCTCAGGACAGCAGCTCCTGCTCTCCGGCCCGTGTTCCACTCCTCTCCCTCCCAGCACTCAGGAAGAAAGTGCGGAATGCCCTTCTGACAACCCAATGGTTTCCCCAACTTCTGCTGCCGCGCCCTCGGGACGAGCCAGCCCCCTGGGCCTTCTCTTGTCCAATGCCATCAAGCCCCTGCAGCGGCCTCCACCCCTCAGCCTAGGGGCTGCCAGTCACCCACATGGCCCAGCCTCAGCCTCAGCACCTGCCCGGCCCCCACACCTCCCGCCCCTGACCATGGCCCAGTGCCCTGTCCACTGCCACTTCCCAGTGAGGTCGAATGAGTCAGAGTCCCACCGAAGAAATGAGGTCCCCAAATTCATCCTGCCCACAACAGTGACCCCACAAAAGTACACAAAGCATGCATTAAGAACTACAAGGAAATCCATCGGTATCCATCGGGTTCTGGCTCCCTCTCTGCGCACATTTTAGCAACTACTGTGTGCCCAGACCTTCCAGACCTAGCTGGACTGCTGCTGGGGCAGCACAGGCCTGACAGTGCTCGGGATTCCTGCCTACAAGCGACACAGACAGGATCTGGTTAACTAGACAGCAGTGGGATTTGATGCGAAGATGCCAGAGGACTTCAAGACTCATCTCTACTTAGTGGGCCCAGGAGAGCAGAGGCTGCAGCGCGCGGAGACAAGGACACCAGAGGAGGTGATGAGTTCGTTTCCGCATGTCAGCCGCCCAGCTGGCGGCGGTCACACTTCCTCTAGCTCTGTCCTGCTTTTCTCCCCCAGCTCCAAGGCTCACCCCTTGCCCTGGCTTCCTCTGTCACCCTTGCCCTCCTGTCCCCCATTACATAATTGTGCCCCGTCCCAGGGGCTTTATGTAACCAAGTCACCTCGGGCTCCCAGTGCCACCTCGAAGCTTCTACCTCAGCTTGCCTGTCTGGTACGATCTTTCACAGTTGACTGGGCAAAGCCCTAGCAGAGCCGGGTGAAGACAGGGAGGAGGGGAAAGACGAGGAGGAAGGGGGGAGGGGAGGAGGGGGAGCCTAGCCCTCGGCCTAGCGGCAGGCTTTGCAAGGACAAGACTCCTCCCCCATCAGGAACACTGTTCTTCACATGAAGCCCAGCCTGTTCCTCTTGGGAGACACCCAAACTCAGGAGGCTTTCTGATGATTCTCCCTTCTGGGCCTTAATTTCTGCTTCTGCAAAACAGGGAAATAGCACCCCTCACGGGGCTACCAGGAGGATCAGAAAAGTTTACCTTAGTTCCTGGTAAACTCTAAATGCAGTTACATGTTTGTTATTCTTTCTGGAGAGATGTGTCCGGTAGATAAGTACATATTAATGGTTCTCGAAATGTATGGCCTTGGAAATCTTTTATACTTAAAACTAATAGATGATGGTGGCTCATGCCTGTCATCCAAGCACTCAGGAGGCTGAGGCAGGAGGATTGCTGAGTTCGAGGCTTGCCTGGGCTACATAGTGAGCTCAGGGCCAGCTTGAACTACAAAGCGAAAAACTGTCTCAACAAATAAAATAAAATTAAATTAAATTAAATTTAAAAAAATAGACAATACCCAGCATGGTGGCACCCACTTGTAGTCCTAGTTACTGGGAAAGCTGAGGCAAAAAAAATTGTTTAAATCAAGAAGCTCAAGGGCAGCCTGGGCAACATGACAAGACCAGAAGCAAGGCCCGAGTTCAAGCCCCAACACAGAAAAAAACTAGAGAAAAGAAAATACAAAAGAAGACACAGACAGATAAAAGAGGAGGAGTGGGAGAACTCAAGAAGGATATTTTATATCCTATCGCCAACAGAACCAGCACCTAGTCAGGGTGAGGTGATACTGTCTATCTTAAAAGAACTCCGAAGAGATAACATCAGTAAGGAAATAGCAATATTTACCTTGGTTTACACTAAAACCAGGGAATTTTTGAATAATTTATTCATTTGAAAACAATGATAATCCTGTTACATGTTAACAGGAACCCTTTTAAGAAAAAAACCTGTATTTTCCAAAACAAAAAAGCAAATAGTGAAAAGCACAGAGATACTTTATAGTTTTACAAAGTCTCCGTAATGCCAGACTTAACAGAAGATAGCTGGGCCCTCACATTTGCTGCTGTCAGCCTGTTGCAATCCTGTGGATCTGGAAGCTGCTGGAAGCTCCTCTGTGCCTGTCCTTGGGCTATGTGCTGGTGAGAAGGGAAACTGAGGCCTGAAGACAGTTTTCATCTCGCAGACCCTGGGTGCTCTTGGAAAACCACGTGGCACAGTGAGGAAGGGAAGGAGAGGAGAGAAACAGGCATATTTTCACACACACACACACACACACACACACACACACACACGCATCATCACCAGAGGCTAAGGAGAAAGTGTAACTGGAGATTGGTGCCACCCACACCCATGGTGGACCTTCCTACTACCCACACCCAAAATTGTGCTAAATCAATAAGTTATCACACCCTCCATCCATGTCACACACTCATGATCCAAGTACACCCCAGAGCCCCACCTGGAACATGAGGCTTTGGGGACCTTTTAGATATAAGCCATAACAGGAAAACAAGGCTGAAATCTAATTACTTCAGTCAACCAATATTTGACTTTACAGGTCATGGGATACAAGGATGAATGTGAGACATGGTTTTTGTCTTCTCTAATATTAGAAACATGCTGTGCACTCAGTAGCTGTTGGCTACCTGTGGCTCTTTGTATTTAAATTACCAAAAGTAGGGCTGGGGATTTAGCTCAAGCGGTACTGCGCCAACCTTGGACGCACAAGGACCCAAGTTCAATCCCCGATACTGCAAAAAAATTAATTAATTGATTGATTTAAAAAATAAAAATAAGTTACCCAAAGTAAAGAGAACAGAAAGGGTAATTCCACACTCAGACTAGTCACATGTAAAGAGCCAGGGGCTACCAAACTGGACAGAGCTGGGCTTCAGCCTGGTGGAAAGACAGATGCCACACAGCCTCACAGACACTGAACTACAGATCATGACTTTGTCAGCGAGAAGTCACAACCCTAGCATTTTTCAGTGCCAGGGAAGCCAAAGCTTTCCACTAGCTGGAACTGGACTGGGCACCCAAGAGCCTGCCACCACTCCCTGTATCTCCTGGGGTTAATCTTTCCCGGGTGGAGTCCCAGGGAGCCTCCAGGTACATAAGGGGCCTCTGAGACAGTGCTTGACTACAGCAAGGGCAGGATGCACCTACCACCAGTGTTCTCTTCCATTTTCACTCTTTGCTTTCCAGATATGATCATCAAGGTCTGTCTGTAAAAACAATCTGGGGAAAGGAACAGAAATGTAATCCCCATATTAATAATTCATACTAAGGATTTTCCACACGCTAGAACGAGTGTGAAGCCCCTCACAGGTCTCATGTGCTTACCCCAAAAGGCATATACTATTAAAATGAGCTAGAATATATAAAGAGCTTAAAAAAATCAGTCCCCCCAAATTTAAAGACACATTTCAAAAATGGGCATCTGAAATGAACAGACACTTTCCAGAGGAAGAAGTAAAGCAGCTAAGAAGTATATGAAGAAACATTCAACGTCACTGGCCATTTGAGAGCCGCAGATGAAAACAACTCTGAGATTTCATCTTACTCCACAAAGAATGGCTGCTATCTTGAAATTAGCCAGCAACAAATGCTGGTGAGGTTGTGAAGAAAAAGGAACCCTTCTCCATTGTCGGTGGGAATGTAGACTAGTACAACCATTATGGAGATCAGTGTGGAGATTCCTCAAAAAAACTAGGATTAGAGGTTCCATTTGACTCTGCTATTCCCCTGCTGGGGATATACACAAAAGAATTACAAGATTCCTATCACAGTGACATATGTGCACCCATGTTTATAGCCACTCAGTTTGTGATAGCTAAATCTTGGAAACAACCCAAATGCCCATCAACTCTAGACTGGATAAAGAAGACTTGTTCATATATATATATATATATATATATATATATATATATATATATATAGAGAGAGAGAGAGAGAGAGAGAGAGAGAGAGAGAGAGGAGAGAGAGACAGTATTACTCTGCCATAAAGAATGATGAAATTGAATCATTTATACTCAAATGTACGTACCTACAGGACATACTCATAAGTGAAATAAATAGGTCACAGGTGTGCAAATATCATATATTTTCTCTAATATGAGAAACAGAAACTATAAATACGTTCTAGAATGCATGACTAATATTGTGAAATAGTAAATATTCAAAGGGCAATGGCACTTAGGGGTAAATAATGAAGAAAGAAAAAAATTGATGGTAGAAAAAAAAGAGAAACGGGGCCAGAGATTTAGCTCAGTGGTTCTGGCTCCTGCCTCGCAAGCGCAAGGCCCTGAGTTCAATCCCGGTAACCACATACAATGCTGGGCGTGGTGACTCACACCCACCGGCAATCAATACCACTTACCACAATGCCGGGTGTGGTGGCTCACGCCTGTCATCCCAGCACTCGGGAGGCAGAGGCAGGAGGATTGCTGAGTTCGAGGCTTGCTTGGGCTACATAGTGAGCTCAGGGCCAGCCTGAACTACAAAGCGAGACCCTGTCTCAAAAAAAAAAAGAAAAGAAAAAGAAACAATGCTTGTGTATATAGGGGTGGGGGGAAGTTAGGGCGGGTAGGGGAGGGGGAAAAATTGTGTCATATACTGATACAAATTCTCAATGTGGAGTGTAATCTTGATGTGTATATATAATGTACCAATAAAATGTTAAATAAAAAAGAAAGTAACTTGCGTGGAAATAGATAGATAGATAGATAGATAGATAGATAGATAGATAGATAGATGATAGATAGATAGATAGATAGATAGATAGATAGATAGATAGATAGATAGATAAAATGAGCTCAGTTTTACAAGTGAGAACATTGCTACAAAAGGACCTCGGCGACAGTACCATGAGACACTGCCAGGTGGCAGTGCCAGTCCACCTTCCACTTCCGCAGTCCAGAAGGAGCACAGGGGAATAAAAGTCCTGCAGATACTTGGTGAATGCCCTCGGTGTGCCAGGTCCTGCTCTGGGCGCGAAGATACATCAGCAAATTCGGGGGTGCGGGGTGAATCTGCAGTAGGAATTCTTTTCTTCTACTCTTTCTTAAAAAAATAAGAGACACTGAGCAGAATTGCCTGTCCAAGGGGCATGGGGCCTGACCCGGATAAAAACGGCCAGGAGGAAGCCGAACTGGAAGCCAGAGGCAGCAGGCTTTCGGGAAGGGACGGGAGTTTCTGGGAAGTCTACCCCAAACCCGGCGCAGCAATACACCTAGAAAAGAGTGGCATCCAGGAGCCACCCTGGCGAAGTTGCCTCCTCCTCACGTCTTCCTGTTCCATGGGACTGGGAATGGGAGAGTCTCCCTGGGAAACCAGAGGAGCAGAGGGGTAACCCTCAAAGGTCTGTTAGGGGCGACCTGAGATGGGCCCGGACTTTGAACTGAAGAGTAACCTGGGAATCAACCCCATGGGGTGCTCAGAGCGCAGCCCCCCAAGGCTGATCCCGGCAGTGCTGACCTCCCAAGGCGGGTGGATCTAGAGGCGACTAAGTGCCCAGGTGGGAGTTACCTGCACCCCTCCTTCACGAGGCCGAGGCCTCTGGGTGTGCTCCCCGAGACAGCGGAGGACGTGTGCACCCGTGGGTGGTGTGCGCCGGGGCAAGGACACGCGGGAGTGTGACCAGAAGGCCCCCACCCGGAGGAGACGAGCTGCGTGCATGTGCTTAGGTGTGGACTGGGGCATCGGTGACTTGGGGACGCGCGTGTCACTGCTTCTGAGCCCACGCCGGAGTTTGTCCTCGGCCGGAGAAGGCTTTGCCCCAGGCGCCCTGGGAGTGCTCCTTCGCGGTGGTGCAGTCGAGGGCGTTTCCGCAGATGCGCCTCTCAGGCACCGGGGAAAAGGGAAGGTGTCCTCTAACGTGGGGCCCGGAGGCAGGCGGGCGAGCGGACTCGGAGCCCGGGACCCACGGGGCCGTGGGCGGGGCCAGGAGGGGCGGGGCGGGGCCGCCGCAGCAGCAGCTCTGGCCGGCCAGGGGGCGCCGTGCGCGGCAGCCGCTCGGGAGGGCAATGCGGTGAGGCGCGAGCGGCGGGCGGGAGTGCGCGGAGCCGGGGCCGCGGCCGCGCTGCGGAGATGTGACTCGGGCCGAGGGCCAGCGGGAGCGCGGGCGCTGCGGGGCGCGGGGCTCGGTGAGTGCGAGCCCGGCGGACGCCGTGGAGGGCGCTGCGGGGACCCCAGAAACTTTTGGCGCCGTGGGCTGGGGCCGACTGGAACGTCCGCTCCGAGGGCTTTTCTACCCACCGCCCCCTCCGGGTTTATCGGCGGTGGGAGGCGCGAGGTTCGGGAGAGGGGAGCCCCGGGGCGGCGGGAAGGAAGCCGCAGACGCGGGCGCGGAGGGGGCTATACAGTCAGGCCCAAGTCCCTTGGGGGGCGCTGGGGTGATCACAGGTAAAGAGCGTAGGCGCGGGGTGACCCGTGGAGCGAAGCTGCCGGCGGCCCCAGGCCGCGGGGCGAAAGGGTGGAGAGGGGGCCGCGTCCGGTGGCGAGGAGCCGGGGCGCAAGGGCGGGACACAGGGGCCGAGCAGCCGCACCTGCCGCAGGGCCTGGGTCCGAGCTCCGAGCTCGAGGCGGTGGAGGCCAGCACTCCCGGGCAGCAGGGCAGGGGGGACCTGAGGAGGGCGGCAGACGGGGGCGGCTGCGTACAATGGGAGAGGGTCGCTTCCGCTGCAGACGCGGAACACTTGGGCCTCAGAGAGAGGCGCCCAGGCTAGGGAAAGCCCACCCAGGGCTGCGTCCCCTCTTCCCTGGGGACACGGGCTTCCCTCCTCACCAGGACCCCATACTTCGAGCACCCGAGTGGAGCCCGCACCGCCTGGGCCCCCGGGTGCTGGTTAACCCGGCCAGGAGGGGCGCGACCTTGCCCCGGAGGACACCCCAGCGCGGAGGGCTTCTTCCCGGGTCCTTGTCACACCCTGGCCGAGTCAGTTCCCCCTCCACGTCTCTCTACCGCGAAGGGGGCGGCTTCTTGGAGCCCGGACAAAGGCCCCAGGAGTGTGGCGGGCAGTACAGTCCCAGCCTGGGGCTCGGCACACGCGCCACATTGGCTGCCCGCTTCGGCGGTATGGGGACACCTGAATGGAGCTTAGGAAGCACCGTGGGGGGGGGTCCCCCACAACGACAAGAGGAGTGGGGGAGGAGGCTGGCACAAGACTCAGCACTTCAGCCAAGGAACGTTATTTCAGAAGTTTCTTCTTCGGTGGGGACTCGGGCACTTGGAGTGGCCAGACTTCGAGTTAAACTGCACGCAAATGGCGTAAATAGAATGCAGATTGGCAGCTGTTGGTTGGGAGCCCTGCCCCCCCCCGGAGTTTTCGATCTAGAATGTGGAGTGAACATTGTTTCCAATCCGTTCCCTGCTCTGAGTCTCAAAGTAGGTGAGCTCAGTTGGAAGGGGAGAAGCTGGGAGGGGGAAGGAGTCGCCATTCGGGGCCCAGGCAGCAAGACATACAGGTTTGTTGGAAAGATAAGCTTAACTATCTTTACTGGTTAATTTTTCATTTCCATACATGTGCCAGCCAGGGAAGTGGGCACTCGGGCATCCCTTGTATAAAGTGGACAGGTCTCTGCTTGTACCAGTTGAGGAGATGGGTGAAGAGACATCTGATGGGACAGGGCTGCAGGAAAATAAGTCAGGGTGACCCAGAGAAGCCTCTGGGACTGGCATCTGAGGGGAGCCCAGAGATATGGGGCTGGCCCCACACGGGGGATGTTGGTGAAGAGTGAACCAGGCAGAAGCCACAGCTAGTGCAAGACTTGGAGGTGGGCATGAGCTCAGAGAGGCTGAACAAAAGCCATTGTGGCCAGAGCTGGAGGCGGATTTGAGGGTGGGGGTGGGTGGCAGGCATCAGCCAGATCACCATCCTTGAGGCCCTGCAAAGGCGTTCCGGGTTCTTTCTGTTGTGCTGCTGAGCCCCTGGAGCACTATGAGCTGGAGTCCATGAGATCCGATGTTTTCTAAAACTCTTGACGTGGACAAGGAAACGGTGGTGGCTCTTTTCCATTCAGCCTATGGGGATGCCCAGGCCAGTCTGTGGGGACCACTTTGGGCCTGCCCGGCCCACTGAGCCAGCTGGAGGAGTGGCGTGGGCTTTCGAACCAGTCTCCACCTAGAGCCTAGGGTTCTGTAAGCGCTTCCGCAGAGTGTTCCTTGGGGATTCTGAGTTAGTCACTTTTACAGCCCAGGAACCACCACCATGGAAGGGGCAGCCGAGGATGCAATTTGCATCTAAATGATTGCTCTTATTTACAGGGTTGGAGCTGCTTTGCATATTCAAGTGTCACATAGCTTGTGTTTTTGTAGGCCTGTTCTGTTCACTAACCTCTGAGGGGTTTCTAATGAGAGAGCCCCAAAATAGGCCAATGTCTTAAGTCAGCATTGGGAAATGAAGATTATGAGATGGTGTAAGTTGGAAAAGATATCAGGGGCGGGTTTTGGATCTGGGAAAGAGCTTAATGTCAGGAAACCCCGTAACCACTGAATCCAGCCAAGTAGGAAATGCGCCAGTGGCCCAGTGGGAGTGGGCTGGGACAGCGCGATGGGCTGCCGAGGGTGTGGGGAACCAGATGCGCAGTCAGAACATGAGTACAACAGAGCAGCCTTGGGTCAGAAGCTGGGAGAAGCTGGTTCGAGTCCCACTGTGGCCTGTCATTTCTAGTAAGCCTCTGCATGACTGCTTCACCTTTCTGCCCTCCTTGTGCCAACAGAGGGATGGTGCTTGAGGCTTTTTAACAGGTAGCTACCTTTGTTTCCTCTGGGCCAGGGCCCAAGCTCCTTTCCAGGTGCTGCGCCCATGGGCTGGGATGTAGCTAAGTGGCAGAACATGCACTTGGCTTGCTCCACCCCAGCACTCTTGGCAAAAAAGAAGAAAGGCCACCCTTGCCCCATGCCCTCTGCTAGTACTTTTTACACTGGTCTTGTAAGGTGGCACAGTTGTCCCATTTTATAGATGAGCCTGACGCTTAGAGAAGTTGTGTTCAGTGTGGCACTTTCCTCTGATGCCCCTCTCCTGGCCTCCATCCTGCTGAGATCTCCCATTCTGGGGGTGTTTGATGACAGTGGAAACTACCAGGTACTCAACTGGGTGCTGAACTAGTAAATGTGCCCAGGGCGAGGACAGCTATATGAGCTTGCACGTGCACACACACACATACACACATTTGCCAGGGAGAGTTCCCCCCTTGTTCCAGTGCCTCCCTTCATCCTTACGGAGGGTGATATCAATAGGCCTCTGACCTGCTGGCACCAGGAGAGGACCTGGGTAGAGGGCAAATGCCCTACGCCTTCCTCTGAGACCCGCCAGTAACCAGAAAGTGGTGTGTTGCAGAGCGGCTTTAGCCTTTTGTTTCTTCTTCCCCACGGGAGGGTGGGAGAGAGGACACTGGCTCCCAAAAGGTGGGCTGGTGCTTGGTGTCCCTACGGCCTGGCTCTGCCATCACAGAGACAGACCCCTGGCTTTGACCTTTTAGTGAGACTCCCACTGGAATACGTGCCCAGCATAGCAGAGGCATTTGGGGGTCCCCAGCATAGATCACCTCCTAAGGCATTCCCCTTTCCACCATCACATGGACTTCCTTGTTGGGTTTGTAGTGGAGGCCAGAATCCAGTGGTGGGAAAATACCTAGGCCACACACACACACACACACACACACACACACACATCTCTATGGCAACAGGCCCTCTGAGAACCAGTTTCAGAAGAATTTACTGCTCTGGATAAGAGAACATTTGCTAGTCTTTTTTTCTTCACTTAATAGATACTTTATATAAGTTCCTACCTATGTTAGCTTCTGTCCTAAACCCCAGTTATTAGTCATTAGAATCTTCACAACCCCAAGAAAAGCCAATAGTATCATCCTTGATTTTCAGATAAGGAAATAAAGCACCCCCCCAAAAAAAAGGCAAAGTCAGGGGCCGGAGCATTAGTTCAGTGGTTCCGGCGCCTGCCTCGCAAGCGCAAGGTCCTGAGTTCGATCCCCCATAACCACATAGAATGCTGGGTGTGGAGACTCACGCCCACCAACAATCAACACCACATAGCACGGTGCTGGGCGTGGTGGCTCATGCCTGTAATCCCAGCACTCTGGAGGCAGAGACAGGAGGATTGCAGAGTTCGAAGCTTGCCTGGGCTACATAGTGAGCTCAGAGCCAGCCTGAACTGCAAAGCGAGACCCTGTCTCAAAAAAAACAAAACAAAACAAAACAACAACAACAAAGGCGAAGTCAGCCACCCATAGTGACAGGGTTCCAGCAAGGGGCATTGTGCAGGGTTGATCTCTTTTGCTTTCTTGGCGTTCTAGGGTGGAAACGAGGGCCTTAAGCAAGCCCAGTGTGTATTCTGATACTTAGCTACATCCCCAGCCCATGGGGCAGGATTTACAACTGGGAGGTCTGACTCTGAAGCTCATCCCTGCCGCCTCAGCGAGAAGCTGGGCCGGGAGAGGCACATCTGTGTGTGGCCCAGACAGGCCTGGCTATGCTTCTCCCCACACAAGAAAGTATGTCCAAAGCCAGGCACGTGATGGTGTACACCTGGAATCCCAGCACTCAGGAGGCTGAGGCAAGAGAATTGCCGGCAGTTCAGGATCAGCTCAGTTTATGTAGTGAGTTCAAGGCCATCCTGGGCTACACAGCAAGACCTGTCTCAAAAAAAGAAAGGACATCGCATCCATTCTAGCCTCTGTGCATCCAGTGCATGGAGAAACAGGAGGCTGCTCTTCCACCTGCCAGCACAGCTGCTTCTGGCTCCTCCATAGAGTGTCTGCACTGGGGTATGTGTGTGTGTGTGTGTGTGTGTGTGTGTGTGTGTGTGTGTGTGTGGCCTGTGCAATGCAAGCAGTTGCACTGCTGAACATATGAATGACTCACATGTTTGCAAAGCTGGCTGGCAGCAGAGGTGATTAATATGTGAGCCGAGTCTTGCAAGTTCGTTCACATTATTCGCTACTCTTCTGGTGGAGCCGCCGCCAGGGTCGCTGCCATGTATTCATCTGATTCCCAATGGCCCTGCCTGAAGGCAGACTTGGAACCTCTAAGCTAACATTGTTCTGGTCAGAGGCTCCTGGGAAGCCACCCAGCTGTCTGTGGTGACTGCTTTAATGAGACAGAGGCTTACCTGACAGTGGACAGTCCTGAGGAAGGAACAGGGCTTCCTACTGGCTCCGGCCTTCAAGCCCAGTGTACCCCAGCACCAGCCACTGGGCTTGTGGACACAGATAGGCAGACCCCCAAGAGCTGCCTAACAGGTCCAGGGTGATGCTGTGCATCTGAGTCTACCTATCAGATCCTGGCTTTCCTCCTCTGTAATTAGGAATGAGAATCCCTGTCCTTCCAGGGTGATGTGGGGGTGAAAGGCCACAAATTCATTCAGCAGCAGAGTGCCAGACAGCCTGGGCTGGAGGTGGGTTAGGGAGGAATTGATCAAAAGAGTACTAAGATAAAATAAAGGAAAACTGTGGCCTATGTTATCAAGATAAAGATCACAAGAACTCTGGCACAGAGTCTGGCAGGGTAGGGAGTCTAATTTAGATGCACTGGCTGGCAAACGAGTCTCACCCAGAGCTCGGAAACAATCACACCTTTATATGCCTGTGGGATCTACCATTTCTAGCTGCACGACCTTGGACAAGCCCTGTAACCTCCTTGTCCCACAATGTTATCTCCTGGAAATGGAGGTGGGAATCCTATTTCCTCGTAGGGTCACTCCAGATTCTGGGGGGTTATGTGTAGCGTAGAGCCCAACACTGGTTATCATAGCTGTCGTGTGGCATTATTGGGATCCCACAGGTGACTCCTGGTATGAGAAATCACATATGAGCCTGTCTTGCCTTTGCGGCAATTCATCCCAACCTTAACCATTCTGCCCATTGTCCTGTGAAGTGGGGTGGCTGTCACCCTGAGGGGATCATCACAATGCCAGTGACCCACTCTGGCAACTAGACCCTTCCAATTCTGCCAGTTGCTTGAGGCTTTGTCTGCACATCTAGATGTTGATAGGGAGAACTTCCAGGAAGAAGTGGGGCATTCCATATGGGAGGCATATGAGAACTTCTTGGCAAGTGGTAGGAGCCCAGGTGAAACTGGCTGAATTCAAAAGAGAGATGTTAATTGGCTCCTGGAATTGCAGAGTCTGCCTGTGGCTTCTGGCGTGGACAGTCCAGCCATTCACTGTATTAGGACTCCATCCCTCATTTTGGACAGCTTCTCTACTTGTATGGTTCTTCCATGCCAGGCTTCTAGCCTTCGAGCTCAGCAAGTCCAGCAGAAAGAGACCTCTGTCTAGTTCACACCAGCAAATGTCCTAGGGGTGATATTCTTGGGTCTGGTTTGGGCCATGTGTGAGTGAAGCAGTTAGTTGGGACCATCCAGTAGGATCTGTAGTCTCATTGATCAGAGGTGGGCTAAGTGCCACCAAGGGAGTAACAGTGTACCCATTTTCCTGTAGCAAAGGAGCCAGGAGCTAGAGATGTGGACCAGAGCCATAAAATTCTGTGCAATTCTGTCTCTTGTACACCATTTTGGCTTTTTGTTTGTTTGTTTGTTTATCATTTCCATTGGTTTCCTGTGATGGTTGAAAGGTCAGGCAGGAAGTGGGGGGTGGGGAACTGGGGAAACCAACTCCCAGTTTGGGCCAATTTGCCTGGAAAGAAGAGCTCCTCCTAAGAGGAGGGTGGGATACACTGAGCTGGGAGGCATCTTCCCTACCACCTATCTGTATATCCAAGCCAGGTTTCCCCAGCCCTGGCATTATTAATTTGTAGGACTGTTTTTCTCCCCAATTGTGGCAACCCAAAACACCCCTAAATGTTGTCAGATGTTCCCAACTCCTGGTTGAGAAGCCTTGGCCTCAGGGTATATTGTGCAGAAGGGTGGTGTCCAGACCCCAGAAGCACTTCCCTCCGTGTCACTGTCCTGGCCACCGGCTATGGATGGAACTGGCTGCAACCTAGAGAAGCTACCAGGTGTTTTGCTGAGGTCTCTGACTTGAGTCTGCCACTGAGGATATGCCTGAGGAAAAATCCACGCCGGGTCTGCCACCATTTCAGAGACCGACGGCATCTTCTTCTGACGCATCCAAGCCTTAAATTCTGGCCCCCAGCCTGCTTTCAGGACCTTGTGATAAGCTGTTCTGTCACAAATGATGTTTCTGCAAAGGGTGGTACTTTGGGATATGCCCAGAGAGAGTGCAGAGTTATATCAACATGCAGTTTTAAAACGTCAAGAGAGAAGTGTCTTTTTTTTTTTTTTTGAGACAGGGTCTCGCTTTGTACTTCAGGCTGGCCTTGAGCTCACTGGCCCTGGGCCCACTTGCCTGAGCCCAGGCAAGCCTTGAACTCAGCAATCCTCCTGCCTCTGCCTCAGGAGTGCTGGGATTATAGGCTTGAGCCACCAAGCCTGCCATTTGTGGTATGTGGTATTGATTGCCAGTGGGCATGAGCCACCATGCCCAGTATTGTTGTATGTGGTAACTGGGGATCGAACCAGGGACTTTGCTCTTGCTAGGCAGGTGCCAGAACCACTGGCTAAGTCTTCTGCCCAAGAGAGAAGTATCTTAACGTGTGTGTTTTCTTTCAAGTACACTGATGTTAAGAAACCAGTCTGCTACACAGGCAGTATGTGGACAAAGCAAAAATGGCCTTGGTGACTGGGCCACAGGCCCACTGTTAGCTTCTGGGGTACATCTACACAGGAGTCCAGGTCTTGCTAGGTGCCTTTTCTGAGCCTGCTCCATCCACAGGCACCACATGGCTGGCATCTGAGCTGGACTGTCCCCACACCACCAGGCACTTTCTCTTTCTTCAGCATTAATCATTTATGCCCATCGATGCCCTCACAGCCAAGCAGGATCCTAGACATGGAATGTCCGTAAAGGAGGAGAGAGAAGTGGTCAATATGCATTTACTTAGACAAGCCCCAGGGACCAGCCAGCACCACTAGGGGCGGGACCAGCTACAACCCCACACTCAGGCTGAGCTGCGGTGGGTCCACCGAGAGCAGCTTTGTAGGCCTTGGCCTCTTGAAGGCCTGGCCCCCTTTGAAAGCCAGGAGGCGGTGGCAGTGGGTGAGAGGACAGTCCTGATGAGCAAGGCTGTCATGGCTGGAGGATTTGCTCAGCACTTGCTTCATGCCCAGCACTGGGCACTACATTGAGCCTTCAAATCCTCATCTGAGTGATTGTGCTTCCCAGTCAGAGGGCATTTAGCAGCATCTAGAGACATCTTAGATGGATGGTCCCAAGGAGAGAAGGGGACACACTATGAACACTCTCATGATGCAGAGGTCAGATGCCCACAGCAAAGGACAGTCCAGCCCAGATGCCAGCCATGGAAAGGCTGAGAAAGCCTGATCCACTGATGAACAAAGGAGAACGTGTCCCTGCCCTGCCACATTTTGCAGGGGACAGAGACAGGAAGGGAAGAAAGGAGGGAGGGAAGAGAAAAAGAAACAAATAGGAAAAAATGTCAGAGTTGATTAGTGCTGAGAAAGAAGGAGGTGGAGGTTCCTAGAGAGGAGTGGGTGTGACCTTGGCCAAGGTCTGCTGATGGTAGGAGGGGTCTAGGCTAAGAGAGCCAGGGGGAGAGAGGAGACTTGTTAGTCCAGCTTGCCTGGCAGCAAGAGAAAGCAGCGCTGAGAGTCTGCACCCAAGGGGAGACCCGCTGGGGTGGATCGAAGACCTGGAGCCTCAGGAGCTCTCCCGAGGAGGCTGGGATATGTGAGCCAAAGCACGTAGCCAAGACAGCTCCTGTGGGATATCAGTGGTCCTTCTGTATCCACAGGGTCCACTCCAGGATCCCATAGATGCTGTATCTATAATACCAACACAGCATTTGCATACATAGAGCCTATGTACATCTTCCTGTGCACTTAACCACTCTCTGCAGGATCTCTAATACTGTGTAAATGCTGTGTAGACAGATGTTGCACTGTGTTGTTTAGGGAATCTGACAAGGAGTGTTTGGGCAGATACAATGTGTTCCCCTCGATATTCTCTGACCTGGGTGGGCTTCATCCAGGGAGAGACGCCTTAGATGCTATGGGACCAGCCTCATGAGCATTATGAGGACTAGTCTTGCTCAGTGATCAGTACATGGTAGCTGTTGGCTATGAAATGGAAAGGGGGAACATGGTCTGTTCCTCCAGGGTAGTGCCTGACTTGTGGCTGTCTCTTTAAAGTTTTGCCTTATTCCCTTATTCTGAAGTGGTCACACGTGGCCCAGAGTAATAACACAAAAGGGTCCACAGAGAAGGTGAGTCTCCCCACCAGGTCCTCGGCCACAGTGATGGTTATTCACAGTTACCTGTACCCAGCCAAGGGCTGCAGTGCCTGGAAAAAGAAAGATGCTGGGTGTGTCTCAAGGCGCCAGGTAGCCTACAGGTTTGAAATTTAAAAGGCCTCACAAGAAATCGGCGAAACCAGGCATGCGCGCACACACCTGTAATGTAGCATTCTGGGAGTCTGAGGCAGAGTCACAGATTTGAGTTGTCTGGGAACCTTAGAAACTTAGAGAGACCCCAACTCAGAAAAAAAATGTATAACAGGGCTGGGGATGTAGCTCAGTGCAAAGGCCCTGTGTTCAGTCCCCAGCACTGCAAGGAAAAGTCCGAAGAGCCAGCGTTTCACGGTGAATGATCTTCCCCAACCCTCCTCACCCCTTTGTTTAGAGTGTTCCTGGCGTCAGAGAGGAAGATGAAAACCCATCAAGTGCTCGCTTTCCTCCTGCTCCTCGTGATCGTCTCTGTGGCCTCTGAAAACGCCAGCACGTCCCGTGGCTGCGGGCTGGACCTCCTCCCTCAGTACGTGTCCCTGTGCGACCTGGACGCCATTTGGGGCATTGTGGTGGAGGCAGTGGCCGGGGCAGGCGCCCTGATCACGCTGCTCCTGATGCTCATACTCCTTGTGCGGCTGCCCTTCATCAAGGGCAAGGAGAAGCGGAGGCCTGTGTGCCTCCTCTTCCTCTTCCTCCTGGGGACCCTGGGCCTCTTTGGGCTGACGTTTGCCTTCATCATCCGGATGGACGAGACGATATGCTCGATACGCCGCTTCCTCTGGGGTGTTCTCTTCGCACTCTGCTTCTCCTGCCTGCTCACCCAGGCGTGGCGTGTGCGGAGGCTGGTGTGCCAGGGCTCAGGCCCGGCAGGCTGGCAGATGGTGGGCCTGGCCCTGTGCCTCATGTTGGTACAGGTCATCATCGCCACCGAGTGGCTGGTGCTGACGGTGCTGCGTGACACGAAACCGGCCTGCGCCTACGAGCCCATGGACTTCGTGATGGCCCTCATCTACGACATGGTACTGCTCGTGATCACCCTGGGGCAGGCGCTCTTCACGCTCTGCGGCAAATTCAAGAGGTGGAAGCTGAACGGGGCCTTAATTCTGATCACGACCTTCCTCTCTCTGCTCATTTGGGTGGCCTGGATCACCATGTACCTCTTTGGCAATGCCATGATGCAGCGGGAAGACACCTGGAGCGACCCCACGTTGGCCATCACGCTGGCAGCGAGCGGCTGGGTCTTCGTTGTCTTTCACGCCATCCCTGAGATCCACTGCACCCTCCTCCCGCCCCTGCAGGAAAACCCCCCCAACTACTTCGACACGTCACAGCCAAGAATGCGGGAGACAGCGTTTGAGGAAGATGTGCATCTGTCGCGCACCTACATGGAGAACCAGGCCTTCTCAATGGATGAGCACAGCGCAGGTAATGTGTACACACCCGGCCGGGGCTGTTCACCCCACGTGACTCACCTGAGTGGCACTGAGTGGTCCCTGTCCTGCTGGCAGACCAGAGTCCACAGCGTAATTCTGTGTTGATATTGTCTCGGAGATGGGGCTTTGGTCAGCTTTTGTTCCTACTAATTCCCAACTGCTTTGCTATAAAAATGCAGGCTTTTCTCCAAAAGTCAGGGCTGAGGTGGGGTTCAGTGGTAGAGTGCTTCTCTGGCATATGTCAGGACCTGGATTTGATTCCCAACACTGAAAGAAAAAAAAAAACAGAAAAGAAAAGAAAAGAGTTGAGCTGGTTTCAGTGAAACGCACCTGTAATCCCAACATGTGGACAGGCTAAAGCAGATAGAGTACAAGTTCACATACAGCTTGGGCAACTTAATGTGATTTAGTGTGGCCCTGTCTCAAAATACACTTGATCTTAGCCAAAAGGCCAAGAAGCGATCTGTCTCAAAATAAAAAAGGGCTGAGGATGGAACTTATCACAATAGCCCTGGACTCAACCCTCCATACTACAAAAGAAAAAAAACTGTATCTTACAACACTGCACTGACCTTCCTTCCCATCTGTCTGGAATCACTTAGGCCAGTGGACAGGAAGGGCCTGCTTCTTGTGCCTCTGCTCTGCCTGCCACCCTCTCCACTGTCCCTCTTGCTCCCTCACCCAGCCACTGTGTACATTAATTCCCTGGTGACCTGGAAGTGCTTGAGTTTGTGAGCCACGTGCTAGAGGGGTGCAGGATGCCACAGTAGTCAGTGTTTGCCCTTCTTCACCTCAGTCCTCAGGAATGTACAGATCTGGGCCCTGAAGGCAGCTGTCTAGGTTCGAATTCCACCCGAGCCACTTCCCACATGTGTGGCTTTGAGCAAATGACACCGCCTTCTTGAGCTACAGTTGTTCTCATGTGAGAAAAAGAAACAAGAGAATATACCCCCACAGAGCTGTTGCAGGAAGTAACCCCAACGTACCGTAACCCCCAGGTACCCTGCCATGGAGCATATGTCTTGGTTGGTCCTCTGAAAGCAGAGCTCTAGATGGGTGTGGGGCCGGAGTTCGCCTTGGACGAGCACCAGCCCCGCCTGTCTCGAGAAGGAGAGAAGATGCCAAAAGAAGTGCACCTGTGAGCTGCTAGCACCATGGGCAGCTGGAGCCTGATCCTTCTGGGAGTGTCAGAGACACAGGTCACAGACTGAGTCCCAGAATTGGCCCTGGAAGGACAGGAGCCAGGGGCATTGTCCACTACTAGTTCCTAACTCTGACCAACATTCCCATAATTCCCGTCAGTGGTCTGAACACATTCCTGGCAGAAAAACACATTTGGTGAGACTTGTGGTGACACTGTCTAGGTGCCCAGGACAGCTGCAGCCAGATTCAGAAATGAGGTCATAGTTCGACCTGTGTGGTGGTCGCGGCAGAGGGAACCTGGGCCTGCTATAAATGCTTGACAAGTGGCCCTGACAGTCATTACGGAAGGGAGCTGGCAGCACTTGAGATGAGAGAAAATTCTTTTCTCAGTTACTCACAGAAGCATCAAGGGCAACAGCAGCAGCAGCAATTACTGATCACAGTAGCGGCAGCTGCAGTAATTGTTAGCTAGTGTCGCCGTCTGGATCACTGACTCCACTAGGCGTGATTCTTCTTTAGCCGTTGCCGATGAGGTCGGCCCTCCATCATCTCATCTTTGCAATGAATGAATAAGTGGAGGCTCTAGGAAGATGGCCCACGAGATTCCCACTTCAGTGACATTCGCTCAGGAGCCTGATGAGTGGACCGTGTTCGGTGGCCAGTCCGGCTACATAGCCAGCCTTTTCAGGTTGCGTGCCAACTCTTGGAACACGGCCCACCATTCCCTGTAGGGAGGGAGGCATGTTCACCCAGATGCTCCTTCACAGCCACCCGTATGCCTCCTTCACATCTAGATGTACCCAGCTTCCTGTGTACTCCCTGGCCTTGCAGGCTGGTTCTAGGGACCATACTCTTGCCATACCAGGGCGGCTCTGGATTTTTGGAAAAAAAAAAAAAAAAAACCAGTTATCTGACCCATTTTACAGAATGGGAAACTGAGGCCTAGGGACATCAGGCAGTTTGTTCAGGCTCACGCTGTAGGAACACAGCAGAACAAAGACTTTTTGAATCCCCACTCTTTCTCATAAACATGTAGCCAGTATTTTGTATACAGATGAGATCCAGAGATCAGGGAACTCAGGACCCAGATTGGTACCCACAGTGTTGGGGCTGGTTTGCAACCAGGTTGAAACCATGGTGTTCATCATGTGATGGCCTGAGTCAATGTGGAGGTCTCCCCAAGGTCAGCAGTGTGGAGCTACAATACCCTTCGGCTGCTGCAGTTTCCGTTAGACTTCATGATTTATTTTGCTGATCTTCCTCTGGCCAGTGTTCTGCTCGCCTCTGCTTTTCCTCAGTAAACAGTGCTGTAGTGAACACTTATCTGCTCATCTTTCTGCTTTTTTGACGTATCAATTTATGAGTCACAAAACAATTCCAAAATAAGAGTCAGAGTTTGCGTGTTAAACCTTCAAATATAATGCCCAGTGCACCCCAGAAATGCAGACTGTTTTACTGACCCCATTAGCACCACTCCCCACCTCAGTAGGAACTTTAGGTTTGTCAGATTTTTTTTCCACTACTAGAGATTGAACCCAGGGAGTGCTGAGCTAGCTAGATCCCCAGGCCATTTTGTTTCGAGTCCTGGGGATCGGTACTGAGCTACATCCCTGCCCCACCCGCTCATCTGAGTCGGTGTCTCAGTAAGTCACCAAGTTGCCCAGGCTGGGCTCAAACTCGATGTCTTCCTTCTCCAGCCTCCTGAATAGCCTGGATTACCTGTATGAAATACCAGCTTGTTTTTAATAGCCCTTACTGGATTGTCCCAAATGTGTATCCACCAAAAGGCACAGGCGACTGGGTAGGACGGGCCGCAGAAAAGGATGGTCCCCTCAGAAACTTGCACGGAGCCTGAACTGATGTCCTGGAGAGGTGGCCTTTGTTCTAGAAACCCTTGCCTTGCCGGCCGGGGCCACCTGGACATTCTCCCTTGCCACAGAGGATCAGCTGTCTTGGTGTCTTTGGTGCTGAGCTCAACCTGTTTGTATTTTCGGAGCCTGTCTCCATATGGGACTTAAGCCTGGAGCCCTTGGCCTCAGAAGCCATTTCTCCTGCACTTGAAATTTCCTGCCAGTCCTGCATGTTCATTGTTACTTTCCCAGCCTACCTGCCTACCTTCCTCTTCTTGCCCCCCCCTTCCTCCCTTGCCTTTTCTTTTTTCCTCTGTCTGTCATCATTTTGAGACAGGGTCTTATTGAGTCACTATGTTGCCCAGGTAGGAAACGATGTTGCAGTCTCCCTGCCTCAGCCTCCCAGAGTGCTGGGGTTATAGGGATGCACCACTGTGCCTGGCTTCTCTTCCCTCGAGAGCCCATCTCTGGTGTGGCCTGAGATGGCAGGGGTGTTCTCTGGGCTGTGCTGTGGTACACCCTCACGCGTGTAAGTCCTTCTCCTGAGTGAGCCCTACATGTACACAACGTCACCATCCTGCTGACCCCGAGTAAACGCCAGTGAGGCATGAGGTGTGCTATGAAAGATTTAGGTGCAGAGGGCTATGGCCCTTGGGTCACATCATAAAAAGCATTAACGAGGCATAGCTTCCCTTGCAAAGCAGCAAGAAAGGAAAAGTATCCTTTCTTCTGTTAGGGACACTGACTTCTCAGACCTCTTTAGAGCTAAGTGCTAGTTAAACACCCTGTAGGTTAGAGGCGGTGCTCCAGAGTAGAGTGTTAATAGACATACTGGGCAGCAGGCTGCAGGAAGGTTTAGATTCAGAGCTCAGGATAGGGATGGCGAGATCCAGTTTTTCTCCATCCCTTGCTGTTGGCATTGCAGCAGCCCAGAAGCTCCAGGCTGGCACAGAAGTCCAGTGGAGAAGTGAAACACTTCCCAAGCACATCTCCCAGGCTTGACTCTGACTGGACCTAAATCCGTTCCCCTGAGCCAATCAGTTTGTCCAGGAGGGTGGGCTGCCCTGCCTCCCCAGGCCTGAGTCATGTGGCCAGCCCTGCAGGGGTGTTAAACTGCAGGTTGGGTGTTCCTCAAAACAGCCACAAATGGCCACTAAGAGAGGGACCTTCGGGCTAAGGCACCCTAGGTCAGGGGCAGAGTAGAACCTTGGTCCCCACCCCCCCTCCAGCTCCTGTGGCCCTGCCTTTCAGAACAGCTGTAAAATGAGCTATCAAAGGCTTGGAGATGCCAAAGCAAGAAGAGTTTTCTTAAGTGTTTCAGAACCTGCACTGCTCACCCCACTTCTGCTTCTCTGGCCCAGTCTGGGTGAGCTGTCTGTGATACCACTTAGCTCAAGCTTCTCTTAAGTCATTTAGCACAGTGGTTACAAATAGTTATCTGAAGGTGGTGTGGTGTGACAGAAGAACACCAGACCTCTGTCATCATTCACAAGCTTGACCTGTGCCTTACCAGCTGTGTAACCTTGAGCATATGTGTGTGTGTGTGTAGGTATGTATGTATATGCAGACTCTTTGCTACATCCCCAGGCTACCTGCCTACCTTCTCTTCTTGCCTCCCACCCTTCTTTCCTCCTTTTTCTTTTTTCCTCTGTCTCTGTCTCTGTCTCATCATTTTGAGACAGGGTCTTATTGAGTCACTATGTTGCCCAGTGTCATACATAAATTGTATATATATATATGCAATTTTTTTATAGTGCCTGATTCCTGATTGATAATCTGTGAGGGTTATAGTACAAAGTGATTCTGGTTCCTGCCTTGTAAATTATAAAAAAAAAAACCTGTCATGTTTATCTGGTCAGATAATTACCTCCTTTTAGGCAAGACCTTTATGTGTATATGCGGTACCAGGGATTGAACTCAAAACTTGAACTTGCCAGGCAGGCAGGCGTGGAACCACTGAGTTATATCCCTGGCACTCAGGGAAGACTTTTAAGTAAGACCTCCCTCCTGCTCTCCCCTTCTCATGCTGGGGACGGAAGCTAGGACCCCACACCTTAAGCAAGTACCAGTGAACTATGTCCCCAAGGCCTATGTGAGTTGTTTGTTTTTACCAAAGCAAGATAGAATTTTTTTTTTTTTCCTGTCAGTTCTGAGGATTGAACTCAGGGTCTCTGCACTGAGGCACACCTCCCCCTCTTTTTTTCTGGGGAAAACAAAGTCTCACTAAGTCACTAAATTTTCACACTGGGTTTGAATTTGTATCCCTCCTGCCTCAGCCTCTCAGAATGTAGGATTACAGGTGTGTGCCATCACATCTGGATTAATACTTCCAATGAAAAGAAAGATGGCGAACATGGCATCTTACAAATGAGAAGATTGGTTTTTTTTGTTTTTGTTTTTGTTTTTTTTTTGCTTTTTGGAGACAGGGTCTTGCTTTGTAGTTCAGGCTGGCCCTGAACTCACTATGGTGCCCAGGCAAGCCGCCGCGAACTCAGCAATCCTCCTGTCTCTGCCTCCCGAGTGCTGGGATTACAGGCGTGAGCCACCACGCCCAGCATTATATG
>PVIC010027721.1:0-23653 GCA_004025085.1 Thryonomys swinderianus
AAAGAAAAAGAAAAGGAGAAAGAAAAGGAGAAAGAAAGGAAATCAATAGTAGACATTCAATTTAAAACATTACTAATTTGGGTGACTTCATCAGCCACAAGATCTTCATAATTGATACACTGTCCCAATTTGAATGTAAAGATCACATTAAACTGAATTAACAGTGGTGGAATACAAAAGTTAAAAAAAATGGAGGAATATCACTGGTAGTTTTCTGAAACAATAGATATGTAAGTGCACCCAACCACAATAGGAAAAAAATGCTTAGAAATATCTTAAAATGTCATCTCTTCCTCATAGATTGTGCCCTATATGAGGATGCAATGTTCTTTCCCTCTCTTAATTAGTTTGGCTTGAAATTCATTTTGTCTACAAATAAGATAACCGCTTCTGCTTTTTTGCGGTTCCCTGTCACATGGAAAATTGTTTTTCATCCTTCTACATCAGTCTATGGATTTCTTTGTGAATTAGTATTACTATCTAGAGTATATAAAGAACTTTAAAAAAATAAGCTCCTCCAATTTTAAAGACCCAGTTCAAAAATGAGCATCTGAAATGAACAGACACTTTTCAGAGGAAGAGAGATAAAAACAGCTAAGAAACATAAGAAAAAAATGTTCAACATCTTTGGTCATTTGAGAGAGGCAGATGAAAACAACACTGAGATCCTACCTAACTCCACAAAGAACGGCTACTATCACGAAGTCAACCAACAACAGATGTTGGTGGGGCTGTGGGGAGAAAGGAACCCTTCTCCACTGTTGGTGGGAATGTAGACTAATACAACCATTATGGAGATAAGTGTGGTGATTCTTCAAAAAAACTAAGACTCAAGCCGGGCATGGTGGCTCACGCCTGTAATCCCAGCACTCAGAAGGCAGAGACAGTAGGATTGCTGAGTTTGAGGCTTGCCTGGGCTACATAGTGAGCTCAGGGCCAGCCTGAACTGCAAAGTGAGACCCTGTCTCAAAAAAAAAAAAAAAAAAAACCTAAGACTTGAGGCCCCACTTGACCCTGCTATTCCCCTTCTAGGTATATGCATGAAAGAATTAAAAGAATCATACCACAGTGACATATCTGCATCCATGTTTATAGCAGTTTGTAATGGTTAAATCTTGGAAACAGCCATTAGTGTGAGAGTAGATAAAGATGTGTTTCTTTTAATAGAATGGAGTAATACTCAGCCATAAAGAATGATAAATGTAAGTCATTTATACTCAAATGGATATACCTTGAGGACATACTCATAAGTGAAACAAATAGGTCATAGATGTATAGATACCATATCTTATCTCTAGTATAAAAAAGGTATAAATGAATATCAAAATGTATGACAGGTAATGTGAAATAGGAAGAAAATGTTCAAAAGGAAAGGGGAAAGGGCAGATAGGGTAAAGTAAAGAAGGGGAATAAAAAATATGATAGTAAAAACAGAACAAGGCTTATGTATTGGGTGTAGGTGATAGGGAGGGCCGGGGAAAGGGGAAAATGAGAATCAAGATGTGTCATGTGCAGGCATAAAGTGTCAATGTTGAATATGACCATACTATAAGTATAAAATGTACCAACAAAGTCAATTTAAAAAAAGAAAGATATAGCCCAGAGTCTCCTGTTAAGGATCCACTTTTGGCCACACTTGACAAACATTCTGATTTACCTTTGGTTCTGAAGTAGAACATAATTTCATAAAAGGACTTTCCCAAAGTGATTGTTGTTATTTGAAACTTCAGTACTTTGACAAGCAGCGTCCTTGTGTGTTTGAGGATTTGGTGTTCAAAAACAAACAAGAAGTTATTAATACAATTTTTTAAAAAGCCACATACCTGTGGATGAACTAAGGATGGGAATCATAGTAATGGGTTACAGTTTGCACTCCTCCCAGGGAGAAGCAGGCCTTTGAAAAGCACATGTGAACATCAGTAGTGCCTTTTCTATGCATTTACATTCTCCACTTCATTCCTACATATGGTTTGGTTGTTTAACACAATGAGTTATAGTATGTGGCCAACACAAGGATAGTGCAGTACAAATTAATCACTGTAGGTATATTGTGACCGAATGACAAGAATCAGGGAAGCATAAGTAGAAGAGGAGAACAAATCCTTTTCAAGAGAACAGGAGCTATAAGAGATAAGCAGTAATGAAGCCGCTAGACTCCCAAACCTGAAAGCCAACTGTTTCTGCTTCTACCCCAGGGGCCTCCAAGAGCACAAAGGTCACGGCGAGCAAGCATGGGGCCTAAGGAGCTAGCCCACTGCACCTTGCTGAACACAGATTCTGCCTGCAGGTGCCCGAATGGTTGAGCTGCTGGTAGGGTGCAATTGTTGAGTGCTTATGCAATGAATGCATACGGCCCATACCCCTTTCCCTTGCATCTTTTCTTTTTCAATTTTTCAGTCTGCTCAGCTGGAATACCTCCCATAATTACTGGTGATGATTGCCCTCCCAGTACAGCCTGCAGAGCTATCACACAGGATGGCAGAGGCACAAGGAAAGGCAGGGATGCCTGGGAGGAAATAAATCTCACAGACATATGGCCTGCTTTCCACCTGAGCCAGAGGGATTCTGTCTTCTATTTTAACTTTTATAAAACACGTTTGGGGACCTAGACATTTTTGACGCATAAATCTCGGACATGGAAGTTTCAATCTTGTTCTCTTGACTCTGGAGTTATTTGAGGATATATGTCAACGCCAATATTTCCAGTGTAACCCAAGACATGAGTGGCAACAAAAGGGGTAGGAAAGGGAGCCAGAAAGTTCACACAGAGGAAATAATATTATTTTCTGCATGAAAACTTTGCCGTGCTTCTGTGTCCAGGATTAATTACTCTAGCAAGTAAGGAACGGAAACCACTGCCCAAAGACAGAAACCACGAGATCAATGAATCACGAAGTCATTACTGAGAAACACCAAAGCTGGATCCTTTTCAGAGCAACACTTGATCTTATTGTGACTGTACTGTTTTTTCTCCACACCGTGGTGGACAATCTCCAGAAACAAGGAGCCGGATCAAGTCAGTCCGGGCTCGTTCAGTGTTCTGCTTTGCAAAAGTATTTTCTTTCCTCCATGAAACAGAAAAATAGGTTCTTAATAAGAAAGAATTTGAAACAGTGTTGAAAGCACATAAACTTTTGTGATAAGTGGGTAGAAGTGAACGATCGAAGTACATAGAACTCAAAAGCTTATGATTTAAAGTGAAAATCTCCCTTGTGCTGAACATTCACATTGTTTTATGAGGGACCGCTGTCCCTTCAAAGGATCTGTGAAGGGTGGGCAGAAGCACCTCAGATGGAGCACACTGCACAAGTCTGAAGGTTCCTCGCTTCTGCACGACCGTCTAGGAAGGGGAGGGTAGATGACTTGCGTCCTCCCCAATGATAACCCATTAGCCAGTCCCAAGGTAATCACCATCCTCTGTTACACTAACATGCTTTCAACTCTTGGAGTTTGCCTGGAAAACTGGTCCTCAGCGCCTGTGTTTTCTAAAAATATCTGACTTTTTGCTTTGTCCTGGCAATCATACTTCTTTTACTGCACCCTCTTTTTATTAGAGTAAAACAAGCTTCTATGAAGATGTACCAAAGAGGGCCGGAGGGTTAGCTCAGTGGTTCCGGCGCCTGCCTCGCAAGTGCAAGGTCCTGAGTTTGATCCCCGGTAACCACATATAATGCTGGGCATGGAGACACGCCCACCAGCAATCAACACCTTATACCACAGTGCTGGGCGTGGTGGCTCACGCCTGTAATCCCAGCACTCGAGAGGCAGAGATAGGAGGATTTCTGAGTTCGCAGCGGCTTGCCTGGGGCACCATAGTGAGCTCAGAGTCAGCCTGAACTACAAAGCAAGACCCTGTCTCAAAAGCAAAAAAAAAAAAAAAAAAAAAGATGTACCAAAGAGTTCCACCATCACTATAATCTTCCACAGACATTAAATGGGAAGGAATCAAGGTAAAAGACCAAATCCAGTCGAGTTGTCTTCTTCCACCCCTCTGATTCCTGTTAGTCCAACTAGAGTGGCAATGATAACTTCTCTCTTCCTAAGACCAAGCACGCTAGGGATGCAGCCCTCTCACTGAAAAGCATCACCAAGGCACACAATTAATAAGGTGGGAAGTTACTTAAAAATAAATCTATAAACTGTGGCTTTCCATGGTGGGAGCAGATTCTTAAGGAAACCCTGATCTCTGCACCAGCGAATATGGAGTGAAGCTCAGTGTCCTGTGTGTTACCTGCCTCTGGGTGACTGTTATGTTCTCCACTTGGGGAACCACCACTCTGAGCCCCAAGAAAGTTGCAAACAGGCAATGCCAGTGGAGAATGGATCACCCTTCTCTAAAAAAGCAGGAGTCGCAAACCCCAGGATTTCCCATTGGAGGGAATGGAATTAAAAGTTGAAGACATTGCAAA
The DNA here is from genome assembly GCA_004025085.1 of Thryonomys swinderianus. Classification (NCBI taxonomy): domain Eukaryota; kingdom Metazoa; phylum Chordata; class Mammalia; order Rodentia; family Thryonomyidae; genus Thryonomys; species Thryonomys swinderianus. The sequence goes on from PVIC010027721.1 coordinate 4,410, forward strand.
TTGTCAACTTTAAATTTAAATTCTCACTCTTAATTTTATGATAACAAAGCTAGCTGCCAAGGGAATAATAGAATGTAGTTAACTGCCCTCGGTGGCAATATTTTATCTAGGCTTGATGGGGCAAGTTGAAAATATCATTAAAGAGACAAGTTGTACAATAGAGCACGACAAAAGTGTGATTATCTTAGGAGATTAAATCCTCAAGCATCATGTGGCTTCTAAATGTACACTTCCTATCGATTTAAAACTCTTGGCTAATGGCTGAGTTTTCTAAAGATCGTTTCAGATAAAGAGGCACATATACATTTGTGCATGGTTTTGCAGGGGTTTTAAAGTATCTAAAGAGCTGAATTAAAAAACAAAACTATCTGATGCAATAATTTTCTAAATTACAGAGGGTTTCTATTTCTCTGCTACATTTGAGAGGCAATAAAGAAAAGGAAGAAAGAACACTGCAAAAAAGGAAAGCATGAGGAATGTAAAATTCATCCAAGCCTCAATAATTCAGCAAAAAACATTTCTTGTCATTCTACTCTTCCAGATAGATTAGAAAGAAGCATGGCCAATAGGAAAAGGCAGAATCATTCTATATGTTCTATTCTCTAATGTGCCTTTTTATTCTCAATGCCTGTTGGGAACCTCTTTTTAAGTTAATAACTGTCTACTTCCATCATCCTTATTGATCGCTACAGTGTTCTGCTTTCCAAGTATGTCTCAGGTACTATGGTTTATTCACTAGACTTTGTGAAATTGTTGCCATTGTAACAGCACTGGTACGAGAATGCCCAGGTGTCTTGCTACACCTATGCACCTTCCTTGGAAATGTGTCTCAGGGCTCCATGTAGAGCACTTCTTTCAAGGATGAATGTATATGGACAAACAGCTCTTCCAAAAGTGGTCCCCCGCCTGCTGCCTCAGTCACACAGAACATGCACTTTGTTCTAAGATTTTGACTTTCAGCACTGAAGTTATTTTAAATTTTGAAACCAAAAAGGCAAAATAGTCTCTTAAATAATTTCCAGTGTGACAGAATACAGTTTTTCCACTGCTTGTGGAAGTTCCTTGTTGTGTTCAGGTGCACATTCTTTAGTTATCAACTAGTAAAAGTTCTTGTGCTTTTCGTAGCTGCTCATCTTTGTAACCTACCCAACGTATTTTGTAGTAATATTTTGCTTTTGTTGATTTTGTTAAGTGTATTTTCAATTAGAAAATTTTGAAATGTTTTTATAATCCAAACACCAAGGTTTTTTTTTTTTTTAACATCTAAGTCTTTGAACATCTGTGACTTAATTTTGTTACAATGATTCCAATAAGTTTGTAACTTACAAAACAACAAACTTAGGGCTGTGGATGTTGGTCAGTGGTAGAGTGCTAGTTTAGCATGCACAAAGCCTAGTGCTTCTGATTAATTCATTAATTAAACCCACTACACCAACATCATTTATTGTATAGTCTTTTTTCCATATCTTAAAATAACATGTTTATGTTCATCTTTTTATCTACAGTCTTAGATTAATGAAATGTGGTTGGAAATCAACCCATAAATCCCAATGTGAGAATCGATTTTGTGTTATTTATTTGAGTTTATTTTTACCCTCATTTTTGAGACAAGGTCCTGCTAAATTGCCCAGTAGGAACTCAAATTTGCATTCCTTCTGGCTCAGCTCCCTCAGTGCTAGGATTACAATGCTATGCCACCTGTCTCACTGCACTATTTTAAACACTATGTGTTCTAAGTACTATATATGTTTTAAAAAGCTACAGAGTATATTTTATATGTGCCCCAAGTTCCACTCCACTAACCCTCTCAGAAACAGCCTTGTTATATTTGTTTATTTTATAGACACAGTAGAGAACTGCTTTTTCAATTAAAAAAAACCTCAATTGATATTTTGATTGGGATCATGTTGTAGTTGTCTAGTGGTTGTTCTTAGAGATTTATTATGTAATTTTGTTGCAGAATATTCCTAGATTCTCAAGCATAAATGAGATATTTTGTAATGTTCTGCAGCTGCTTATGTTGCACAGGGAAGCTATTGGTTTTCTTATGTTAATCCTCTAACTCCTCATTTCCCTAAAATCTCTTACTTTTCTGGCAATCTGTCAGTTAATCTCTTATTTTCCAGCAACACTGTTATGTAATCTATTAAAACAAGAAGAGTCCTGAAGCTTTCAGCACTTTTGCTTCTTAGCCTACCCCTGGGCTCACTGTGGCTGTCGCTCTCTGTCCCTGGCATTAGGGACACAGCCCCTTCTCACTAGCTCCAGCAAGCTGGCATCCAAGTTGACCAGGAAGTTTTACCAGCTGTTATCAGAGAATTCTCCTTTTATTGTTCCAATAAATATCCAATAGTTTTACAATATAGGATGGACACAAAATGCAGCATTAGCATTTACAGTAAGGAGCATGTCTTTTAAGTCTGGCCTTATTCATTGAATTTACAGTGAAGTGTCTTCCTTACAATAATTCATAGTGATCATCAATTAACTGTCAGCTTCTTCAACAGTATTGAGTTGGTCGTTTTTACTTCTATATTCATATGTAAATGTGTGGCTTCTTTAACATCTGATTTTGTAAAGGATTAGGATTTAGCTTCTGTTGAACTCATAAAAATAAACAAGATATTGTCTTTTTCATTCTTTGAAACTATATAGGTGATATTTTCTTTAAAGATTTAAAAAAAATCGCCTGTGAAAACAGCTGAGCTTGGCATATTTTTCCTCAGTGCTGATTTCCTTGACAACATGTAAAAGTTTTTAATGTATTTTGGCTTATTTGACTTTAGCCCAGACAAGCCTCGAACTGAACAGTCCTCCTGCCTCTGCCTCCCAAGTGTTGGGATTACCGGCGTGAGCCACCATGTCCAGCAAGAATGTACACAATTCATTTTTAAATTGAAGATTGTCTTTCCTCCTTTATCATTTTGCATCATTTGCTTTTGTTCCCCCATAGAAACAGATTTTGAATGTGTGTCCATTTTACTTTCTTTATGCATTTTGTTTTCTTTTATTATAAATATCTCAATTTGTACTTAACGTTCCCATGAATACAACTGATATTTTCATGAGTTCTCTGTATTTTCTTCACTGTATTTTCTATATAATTTGTTATGATATTTGTATTTCTTTTTGCTACACTAAACTTGTTATTCAGTTTTTATTAAGGAGAAAATTTCAACATGCTCATAAATTTGAGGTCATTTTAATTATTTCCTCTTTCAGCCCTTTTTCATAGATTTTTCACACTGTAGTCTGTGCTGTACACATGGTCCAAGTAACAAGGGATTCAGTATTTCTCCTTAATTCTAGAAAGACATTCTTATTTACTCCATGTTCCAGCTGTCAACCACTATGCCCACCCAGACGTTCCCAGCCAGAAGGACAGGCTGACCTTGGACCAGACTTGGGATGGGGAGCTGATGATGGAAAATCGTTAGCCCGTGGCTGCAGGGTCGTTGGAGGCCTCCGAGCTCCTCCAGCACCTCCACACACCCAGACATCTCTTTCCATCATATTTTTGTCTCATACTGCTGTTTCTTCACCCCTGATTTCTGTCTCCTTTCTAGTTGGACAACTGAATAGCATACTCCCCTCAAACTGCTTCTTTTTGGTTTTGCCTATGCATCCTTACCTCTTTGTTTTAATTTATGAAGTTCTAACTATTTTCCTCAGGTTATTATTAGTAGTTACATTTGTAAGTAACATTCTTGATTTGTTTGTAGAAGTTTTTCTGTAATGTTCAAGTTCAAAAAATTCCATAAAATATCATGGTATTGAACTTTATTATTGGACATAAATCATTTCTTTGGCATGTTAATATTTATGCAACTGTACTCCAGGAGTTTATTTTTTAATGATGTTTAAAGAGGTTTTTTTTCCTTAAATTATTAGTTGTGATTATCAATCACTGGAAGTACCAGTATTTAAATCCCCATTGCACAAACTTTCCTAATAATGACTCTTTCTCCAAATCTTTTTTTTTTTTCTTTTTTTGAGACAGGGTCTCGCTTTGTAGTTCAGGCTGGCTCTGAGCTCACTATGCAGCCCAGGCAAGCCTCGAACTCAGCAATCTGCCTGTCTCTGCCTCCCGAGTGCTGGGATTACAGGCGTGAGCCACCACCCCTGGCACTGTGGTATGCGGTATTGATTGCTGGTGGGCATGAGTCTCCACGCCCAGCATTGTATGTGGTCACTGGGGATTGAACTCAGGACCTTGCGCTTGAGAGTCAGGTGCTGGAACCACTGAGCTAACCCTCCGGCTCCCTTTCTCCAAATCTTACTTATTTCTATGCAAGATTCTGTCCTCTCTACTAATGGTCCTCTATCCATTACACTATTGGCCACTTCTAGTTCATTTTTATATTTAATTACATGTTTTTTGTTGGTGTAATTTCTTAATTATATTATTCTTTTTAAAACTATGACCCTATTATTTAATTTTTTACGAATTTTTATCTTTATTGGTACATTGCAGATAAACATCATGATCACACTCAATATTGGGAATTTGTACCAGTATATGACATAATTTAATTCTCATTTTTTCCTGTTCTCCTACCCACCCGGCAACCCCCCACCCCCTAAATACATAAGCTTATTTGGAGCCATTTATACCTTAACATTTTTCCTGTTCTCTGAAGTTTTAATCAGGGTTCAACAAAGAGAAACAGTAGGAGATAAATGATAGATAGATGATTGATACATACATAAGTAGATACAGAGATACATGTATAGAAACATAGATAGTAGACAGACAGAGAGACAGTCAGAGAGAGACAGAGAGATAGCCAGGGGATTTAGTAGGTAATTGGTTTACAGTTAAAGCGAGGGCACAGGTCACCCCCCAGCCCAGTCCTTCCCAACTGAGGCACCCCTGGGATCTGAACACGTGCAAGGCCCTAGGTCTGCACTACTGTGTCTAGAGTAGTCTCCACTCAGCCAGCTTTCAGGCTCTGAAATGTTTAGTTTGCAAGTGAGGATTTTACTCTATTCTTAGATCTTAGGGCAGTATTTTGTAGTTGAAGAGGAGAGCCAGAAGAGTGTGTAAACATATAATTTAGCTGACACCTTCTCCAGAGGTTCTTGTCACATTCATATGAATTAACTCAGTGTGAGCAGAGAAAACTTCATAATACATAATTTGAATATATGTACGGTCATAATAATCACTTCTTTGCACAGGTCCTTTAATATAAATATATGATACCTTCTGTGAAATCAATTTAGACAGAACTGGAGAAAAAATTCAGGTGGCTGAGTTTCTAAACATTTAAATTGGTAAAAGCAAAGGTTGTTTTATATTATTTTTAATGATGTCATAGGCTCCATTCCCATGTTTATCAAGTAGTGTCTAACAATTATATGGATCGCTGTATTTACTTTACGCACTTGGGTTAAAGTTTTGAAACACATAATGTGCTTGGGAAAATAATTGGAAATTTTTCAATTCAGGATTTGACCTTAATTATACACATGCATTTACATTTTCCTTACTGTTGCTCCAACACTTCGGGATCCTGTTGCTTCCTACTGTCCACAAAGATACAGAACAAAAGCTAGAAGATTAGCTACACATTTCACTCTGATCAAGGTAGTTACCACACTGACAGGAGATACAACAGTTTATGTTCTGTGTGATCATTTCTACTTACTAAATTGATACATAGCCACGGTTTTAAGTGTCAAATAAGTGCCAAATGATACAAGATATTAAAGAAATACGTTGACTGGACGGCACATCAAGAAACACACCCCAAGAAACCAATAAGCCTTCCAAACCTTTCCTCTTTTAGATCCCATCAACCTTCCTCACCCATGTCTGACAAATTCTATCAAACAAACAAATTAATGCCTTATTTCTATCTCTAAATGTTGAGATTGAAATAGACAGACTTTAATAGCACCATTAATTTGATATGCTCTGGGAGATTAATATAAGTGATCTCTTCTTCCCAGGGGCTACAGCAATTAGGCTACAGAGTATTATGAGTGGAATCATACAGGTGAAAAAGGCATGTAAGAGAAGCACTTTTCTCTTGTGTTCTTAGAGCAAATATGAAGACACACCACTTCATTCTTCCCTGGGATTCAGATGGGGACAAGAGCCTCTGAATACAGCTCAGTAGTAGTGTCTAGTGCATGTGAGACCAATGGTTCCATCCTCAGCACTGCAAAAAACAAGAAGAAGAATTAGATGTGGAGCAGACAATGTTTGTCACATCTACATGTTATCATTACATATCACATGAACTGCAGAAAAGATGTTTAATGTCTTGGATTAAACCAGGAACTTGGATTTGAATTATATTTATATGTACATAAATATATAACACATGTAGAGAGAGAATAAAACTAAAAGCATGAATGTTTAAGAGGTCATATTTAAAGGTTACTCAAAGGTTTAACAGGTGATATTTAAAAACTATTACACTTAATTCCTTATATGATCAGGTGTATGATAACAATGTAACCAACAGAGTAGACTAAAATTCATGGAACTATATATAAATACAGTACTCAATTTTGACATGAAAATTTTATCCTGGTATTACTAATTTGTTTGCTACTGAACATGCCTGTGGAGCCTCCTGGAACTAAATAAAAATGAATGTTGAGGCCCCACTGGACTGATTCTTCCTCTCGAGGTCTCCTTTGTCAAGGCTGGCTCTGCCTGCACAAAGGAACTAATGCTCCAGATCCAGCAGCTTTCACATTTGAGCCCGTGTCACTGGGAGCTTCCTTCCCATGTAATTTCCTGAGTGTAAAGAGGAAAACATATTCCTGATCAAGAACAAACCTGTTAGCATGTGTTTTCTAAAGAGTGTCCTTGGCAGGACCTACTCTCCTCCTGTATTTCTAGGATGCTTCATAGTTTGTCAGGCACTTTAACGTAGATAAATTGTTGTCTCACATCTATGTACATGTCACCCTTGCTCAGCCTAGGGCTGGCTGTGGCTGGCCTTATTACTCCTCCACCCAGACAAAGGAACTATCACTGACTTCATGGATGAGTACACCACAGAGCGAGGCACCCAGGGCATTTCCACCTCATGATATCAAACTACCTGTTCTCCCCTGGTTTCCACATGCACATCTTAAAGCCTTGAAAAGGCTTTTCAGTACTCAGAAGAGAATTTGCAACCTATACCCTTTCTCTTTTCATCTCATCTCATTCTCTTCTTTAAATACTGAGTATTAACCGATAAACCTTTTGGAAATAAATAAGTAGATGAGCTGGTCTTCCACTGCATTACATGGAGGATTGGAACAGATTAAAATTTCATCGTTTATCTTCCCCATTCCCCAAATGCCAGTGTTATTTTTATCATTGTATGTAAGCTAAGCAGATATGCTGGCATGACATGCTTATGCCTGTGAGATCCATTTGTTTTATCCACTCTACTTTCAGCATTATTGATGCTGTACAAATGCATAATAAAAATGAATAATTATACAGGAAAAGCTCTTGTTCAGTTAAAGTTAGACATAAAGTGGAAGACACTGAATGCACTTCAAGTAATACAAGTTTTGATGAGCATGTTAGCACCCCCAGGGCTTTGCCAGGGTAGAAGTGTCACTTGACAAGCTGATTGAGTTATACACTCAGCCTTGAACAAGGCCACCTGTGTTTATGCTAATCTCCTCCCCCTCGGCCTTTTATTAGAAAATAAAGTATGGACAGCATTATTATCAACCTTTCAGGGAAAGGGACTTATCCAGCATACCTGAATAGGGGCAAAGTTTCATTTGACACCTTTGGGGGAAAAAGAAAACAGTGTAAAGACATTCATGAGCATTACGCAGAACATATGTACCGGCATTTTATTTTTATTTTTATTTATTTATTTATTTTTGAGACAGGGTCTTGCTTTGTAGTTCAGGCTGTCCCTGAGCTCACTATGTGGCCCAGGCAAGCCTTGAACTCAGCAATCCTCCTGCCTCTGCCTCCTGAGTGCTGGGATTACAGGCATGAGCCACCACGCCCAGCACTGTGGGGTGTGGTACCGATTGCTGGTGGGCATGAGTCACTGCACCCAATATCATATCATTATATGTGGTTATTGAGATCAAACCAGGAACCTTGCCCTTGCTAGGCAGGTGGCAGAACTACTGAGCTAAATCTCCAGCCCCTGCATTTTATATTTTTAAAAGTAATCTCAGCTTGGAAAGTGGAGAGAGAATAGGCTTCATGTCTACCTTTCAGGGCTTCCTTTAACATCCCTCAAAGACTAATCAGTTATTCAAACAAATTTTCTTTTTCTCAGGCACAATGAAAATAGAGAATAGCAAACATTTACATGTTACCATTCTGATTTATTATTGATGAGAAAATGATGTTTGCTGAATTTGTTGTTTTCAGACAATATTGAATACAGAAAGCAATCCCACCAAATGTAGCTTTAAGATATCCACAGAGGGGCTGGAGATTTAGCTCAGTGGTTCCAGCGCATGCTTAGCAAGCACAAGGTCCCTGGTTCGATCCCTGGCAACCACATACAACCATTGGGCATAGTGGCTCACACCCACTGGCAATCAGTACCACATACCACAAATGCCGAGCATGGTGGCTAAACCTGTAATCCCAGCACTTAGGAGGCAGAGGCAGGAGGATTGCTGAGTTTGAGGCCTGCCTGGACTACATAGTGAGCTCAGAGTCAGCCTGAACTACAAAGTGAGACCCTGTCTCAAAAAAACAAACAAAAAGATATCCACAGAAGATTGTGAGAAGTCACTTTTGTAGACCTATGTCTCCCAGTCCCTTAGAGGACCAAAACACATACCACCAGGAGGCCCATAAAAATAATCTCTAGTGACATAATTATTCTCATTCAATGTCCTCTTGATTTAGACCTGAATTCTCTCTCCAACCCCTAAAATCTCTTGAACAAGAGTTCCTAGATTACAAGAAAGTATCCAAATAATTACCCTATAGAAAATTAATCCATGTACCCTGTGTCCTGTTTCTGTTTCTTTTGCCCATTCCTTCTGGATAAAAGTCTATGGTTAGATACATCAGATTTCTTTAGAAGCTATCCTGACTTTCCAGACAAACTCTTACAGGGACATGTTTCAGAGTCTATATTTACAACTGAACTGAATAATAGCTGCCCTGCCAGGGAAGGGCAAAGAGAAGATGGGACACAGGATGGCAGTCCTGCATTTGTTTGCTGGTAGAGAAGTCAGCCAGAAGGGGGGCAATAACAATGTCTCTCTTGCTTCCATACTGTCACATGTTATTTCACTCCACATTCATTTTAATTTAAGCTTTCCTTTTCTTAAGAGAATGACTTCCAATTTCTGAAATTCTATAGAAACACTCCCAAAGAAAAATCAAAAGGCTTTCTTTCTTCCTAAGTGCAATTTACATTCAAGTATTTATAGTTTGGTAGAGCGGCCTCTCAGTCTGCAATTTACCTTTCTTTTTTTTTTTTGGCCCAAGTTAATTTCAAGTATTTTCAAAAGTTATGTATGTGGGGAAGTGTTCATACATTTTTAAAGCTGATGACAAGAACAGAAGGAAATCACCTGTGTCTATAAATACAGCTTCTGTCACTATCACAGATTCAGTTACAAAAAAAAAAGAAGAAAAATAATTTCTTTTTATTCCTGCAAGTAGATTTCCAAGGCCTGAGCATTACTGTTTGAATGCTATAGTGAGTAACAATCCCTGTCTTTGTGCCTAAATGTTGAGGCTCACTGTCCCTAGACATGAAGCCCCTGAAAAGACAATCATGTAGAATGAAGTCTTCTTCAAATTCCTGCTGAAGAAGACCTTTGTTATCATCACACCTTCCTCACTGACAGCTGGAGGGAGAATGGATTGGAGAGAGAGCTGGTGATCTGGTAGAAGCTGATGATCTCAGGTGCCATATCCTTTGGTACAGTCAAAATACCCAGGTGGAGCTATGTACTCACAAAAGCCTTTGCCTCAGGCCTTGGATTTGCTAAGGCACTAAAAGAAGTTACTGTTTTACTGCCATCGATTCAAAACCCTGATGAGATTCCAAGTTATTGCCAGATTTATTATAAGGGGGGGTAAACTCAACTAGTAGCTAAATTTAGAGAGCTCTCTTGCACTAATTCAGCATTTATGACCTGTCGCAACATACTTTGTTCGTGTTTTAATGCATTACCCAGAAATACAACTTCTCATTAAAAAATTTATTAATCTCATGGCATAGTAATATAGCTGAAACAGTTAGTATAAATATGAAGTAAGCGCAAAAATGCTCATGAGCTGTCTCCAATTAAATAGCCCAGACAATGTGGTAGGGGAAAGTAATGAGCGGAAAGAATATATATGATTTGAAAAGAAAAAGAAAGCACATGTATATAGGGGGTGAAGGGTCGTGGAGTGGGTAGGAATATGGGTAAAAATGAGAATTAACTCGTGTCATATACTGGTACAAATTCCCCAATGGTGAGTGTGATTGTGATCTGTATATAAAATGTACCAATAAAGAATTCAATTAAAAATAGCTCAGATATTAATATTGTTTTCCAAATTATCTATATCTGCAGTTAGGTAAGTTTGCTGCTCTGTTCTTAAGGTTTGCTACTTTTATTTCCTTAGTCAGTTGATCTTCTAATTCACAAGTATTTAAGGTTTAATAAAATGGAAACTCCTACATAATCAAAATCAGTGTGTAGGATGAAGGAAGAAGTCACTGTTGAACTGAACACAAAAGTCTCCTTTAATTTGAGCACTATTTTCCTGGGTAGGTGTATATAACTGCTAAAAATAAATAAATCAAAATAAAATCAAGTGGATAATAATAAGAAAACATACAGATATTGTTCATCTAGTAAAACAAATGCATTTACTAAATATCTATCACTTGAAGAATTACAAGATATTATTTAGGAAGACAAAGAAGATGTTGAGACTGAGATGTAATGCACCTGACTTTAGTTAAAAGTCAGTCCTCACTCCAGATGTGCATTTACACATTGAATATAGGCATGGGAGTGGCAGCAAAATGAGTCTGGATGAATGGTACCCTCTGTGTTCCAGGCAGCTGCTCTAAGTAGGGAAGGAAAGAAAAGGGAAGGAACCACTTGGGACAACACAGAAGGAATCTAGATTCTGAGACAGGCTGTGATGAAGAGTTCATTTCTGTAAAACTGTGCCTTAGTTTACAAGCATGAACAGGAGCTGAAAACAGTTACTGAATTGCTAGTCCTGATTATCTAAAAGCAGAAAATGCTTCACAGAGGCAAATCAGCCCATGGTATGGCAGGCAGAAAGACAGTAGGCAGCAGCAGCCTGGCTCCCATTTTTCCATTTATATTCCATCAAAAATGCAAGCCTATTGGATGGTTCCAGACATACCCATGGTAGACCTTCACATTATCCACACCCAGAACTGTACTAAGTCAATCAGTGGACTCATTTAGTTGTCATACATCTTAAATCCTTCTATCACATACTCATGATCCAGCCACTTCCCAGAAGCCCCTCATATGAACACATGAGGTTTTAAGGAAACATATAGTATAAACCATAATAGCAACAAATACAATCTGTGCCTTGTTCAGAATTTGTGAATATTAAATGAATGTAAGAGCTTCAAATTAAGTTATTTTTAAATTGAGTTTATTTTTACATTTTAAGTAGACATTATTTTGTCATCATTAATAATTTGTACCTGTATGTTATGTATCTTCATTCTTTGTGGTGGAATAATACTCCTCTTTATAGAAAAATTTAAAAATAAAATAAGATAAAAAACCTTTATCCACTCTCTGGTTGGTGGGCAAAATTTAGCTAATTAAGTTATAATAATCTAAATAGTATACCTTCCATTGATTAAATGATTAGCACAAGTGAAAACTCAGCTGAAGTCTTAATAACGGAATTGAAGCTTACCATTTCATAACAAATCACATACATGTTAATGATAAACTTTAAATGAATATCAACAAATAGACACTAAAGTTTCTGTGAGTACCAAAAAAAAAAAAAAAACTGCAAACATCTCAAAATGTTGCTTTGTAAGCTACTTTTGTCAACCAATATGAGCATTTAAATTGGTTAAACAAACTGGTCTTTGACTTTCTCTAATCTGAATATTTTCCATTTGAAAAATGGAAAAAGTAGACAATTTCATCTTTAATTTTTACTTTTCAAATTTTAAGATTGCATCACTGGAACGTACTTCACCACGAATGACTTTGCCCCTCAGCTGCCTGCTGACGTTGGTTGCGCTCTCGCTGCAGGCTCCCAACCCGACAGCTGCTTGCTCTTCTCTCTGGTATTCTTCGCTTCTCTTGTTTGGAGAGGAGGTCAACTCACCCAATTCACTGAAGTCAGCAGTGGCTGTGAGATTGGCAGTGAAATATGGAAGATGTAGTGGTATCATTTGCATGAAGAATTTTAGATTTCTGCCCCTATGGCCAAAATAACAAGCCAGAGGGCCAGTGCCACAAATGCAGAGGAGAGCCAGGACGAAGAGAAAATGACTTGCTATGGTAACCATTAGTACAATTCACTCTCTACCAACCTTCTGGATAGAATTCACTAGATCCTTAATTAGTTTCAGAATTAGTGGATTTTCCTCCTTTGAAAGCTGGTGATAAGACAAACTAAATAGGGCTATCTTCAAAAGTGGAGAAACTTAAATGAAAGGAGGGAAGTGGAAATAGTCTCAGATTTTCAGAGTAAAGTTAAACATTGATGTTATAACATGCTATCTCCTTAGAGAAATAGTTTCCAGTTCAACACTTATTGTTTAAACCCACACTCTGCTAAGCATGGAACTGAAAAATAGAAATGTAGTAGTGAGAGACAGACATGTAGGTTCCCTGCCAGAGCAGAGAGCTCTTTAGGAAGAGTATGTGATCAGAAAATGACAATAATGGCATGAGCTATCACGAATATGGCATTGAGGAGAAAGGCAGGGAAAAGAGCTGGGCCCAGTAGGGAGTGGCAACAGGGAGTTCCAGTCAAAAGCAAGCAGAGATCTGTGGAAAGAGAGTCTGATTCTAAAGGGGAATAGGAACCTTAATTCCATAGAGGGAAGAGGATATAGAGATGCCCAAAAGAAAGAGAGTAAGACACATTAGGAAACCAGACTGCAGGAGCTCAAAGTACCTGAAAGACACTGACTGTATGTTAAGGGGCTCAACTTTAAAGAAGCTACTTTAGATGCAAATGACTCAGTGCATTTACACTGTACTTTTTATAATGGTGCTGGAGTTGCGGATTTCAAAGGAAAATTTTGTGAGCCAAATCTTAAAAGGAGAATAGTGTATCTCCCTCAGGAATTTCTTAAAAGACAAGTGAAGAATCTCCTTACAATGTACCAAGCATAAAATACATCATTTCCAAAGCAGAAGTTAATACTAGGGCTTTTAATAATTCTTAATCAAATGTATGCCACAATGACACATCAGAATTCTTCCCACCTTAATCCTAACTATGATAAATTTCCAGAAACAATTATTATCTAGGAAGCTTTTTAAAAATGTGATGTATTAACTGGATAGTAAAACTATAACCTATAAAACTGATTAAAACAATTGGGAACTGTCACATATTCCAAAATACCACGTGGATAATTATGAGGTAACTTTATCTTTTTTTTTTGAGACTATCACCTTGAGCTAAAGCTCAATTACCTCAATTAAAAAATATTTCTTAATCCACATGTTACCTGAGCTCTGAAGGTAGATTGCTGTGGTGACAGCCAAGGTAACTTAAAAGTAACTTAAAAGGGATCTTAAAAGTACAAATTCCCCAATGTTGAGTGTGATTGTAAGCCATATATAAAATGTCCTAATAAAGAATTCAATTTAAAAAAAGTGCAAACCTCTGGTACATTACTATATGAATATCCCAGAATCTGAATAGCATTTTCTAAAAAATAAGAAATGCAACATCCGCTCTGTATCATGTGTGTCACTTAAAATCATAAGCTATTGGAAAGTGTGAACAAACTACTTCATTCTTTTTATAGATTTTCACATGATGTTAAACACATAGTGATTGCATTTAGGAAAGATGATGAAATTAAGTTTTCAAAATCAAAATAAACTTGAACCATAGCTACTCAAAATGAGCTACTTTAAAAAGAAGTGTAAAAGGAGTCAGCAAATCTGTGAAAAGTTAGGTAATAACATAATTAGCAACTAATATTAACAACTGTCAGTTTCAAACTTTAGCCACCAAAAAATGTTGTATATCTTCAGCAAGGTAGAAATTAGTTAAACAAGCATTCAGTGGGACTATGAACTTTTTTTTTTTTTTACTTTTTCAGAGTACTGTATTTTTGAAAAGATCCTAGCTACTGTTTAATGAATTAGACAGGCCAGAAGCCTGACAAAATTCTTGAAAAACTAGTTTCAAATGTGAATTCTAGGATCTCCATTGAAGATAGTCCTTACTTCTATCTCTTATTCCTGTCAAACATAATGACATACATGCAAATTAAGTACTACACACACACGTGGAAAACTTGTATAATATATTATACAAGTAGTATAAATAATATAATTTAAACTTGTATAATGTATTACAAATAAGTAAGTAATTCAATACCAGGCCAGTTTTCTATAATACACAGTGACTAAAAGTGGAGAGGCTAGGGGCTGGATATTTAGCTCAGGAGTTCTAGCACCTGCCTAACAACCACAAGGTCCCTGGTTTGATCCCCGGTAACCACATATAACAATACCAGGTGTGGTGACTCACGCCCACCAGCAATCAGTACCACATACTACAGTGCCTGGTGTGGTAGTTCACTCCTGTAATCCCAGCACTCAGGAGACAGAGGAAGGAGGATTGCTGAGTTCAAGGCTTGCCTGGGCTACATAGTGAGCTCAGGGCCAGCCTGAACTACAAGAGAAGGGAGACCCTGTCTCAAAAAAAAAAAAAAAGTGCACAGGTTTAAATTGAGCAGAAACAATAGAGCACACAGAAATCTTCCTGAGTTCTCGTGAAAGAACACAAAGGAACTCAAGGTTCAGAATCAACAAGTATAAGAGTAGAGGTTGCCAGGACCATTCGTTGGCCATTTACTGAGTTCCCTCATGTGCTGCTCCCTTACACAGTCAGTATCAGCGACTTTGGCACCACTTCTAAAAAACTACTTGATAAAGAAAGTTGCCTCTCTTCGGGGAGGGTTTTGAGAGAGATTAAGGTCAGTGTTGTGCTCTAACCCAAAAGGAAAACCTTCCATGCACTGTTTGTCTGGAATACAAGCCAATTTGTGGGTCCTTATACTCCCTATCCAAGAATAAAAACAATACAGAGACAAAATGTTCCCTCAAGTAGAATTCCTAAGAAAGCACATCAAGAAATTAAATTTAGATAATATATATTCCCAAAAGAAGATAGTAATATTAAAAGGAGCTCGTGTAGGAAAGTAATTGCTGTGAAAATAATATTAACCCAAATAGAGAATCTACTGATGGAGAAAGCAGCAGCTAGAATGTAGCATGAATTAGAGAACTGGAAAACTGGGTGGAGAAATTCTCTCAGGATGACAAAGAGTGGTGCCACCGAGAAAACTGGAGAGACAGGGGAGGCAGAAATAGATTTGCCACATCAAGACAACAGGGTCTAGAGAGAAAATTACCCGGGAAGGAATGGTGACAACAGCTGTTCCCAGAATTAACAGTAAACTTTCATAGCTCAAAACTTCTTAAGTTGGGCCGGAGGGTTAGCTCAGTGGTTCTGGCACCTGCCTCGCAAGCGCAAGGTCCTGAGTTTGATCCCCGTTAACCACATATAATGCTGGGCGTGGAGACACGCCCACCAACAATCAACACCACATACCACAATGCCGGACATGGTGGCTCACGCCTGTAATCCCAGCACTCGGGAGGCAGAGACAGGAGGATTGCTGAGTTCGCGGCAGCTTGCCTGGGCACCATAGTGAGCCCAGGGCCAGCCTGAACTACAAAGCGAGACCCTGTCTCAAAAAGCAAAAACAAAACAAAACAAAAAAACTTCTTAAGTTGCAAACAAGTAGATATAATAGTTCATACTGAGATACTGGGGTGAAATTTAAGGGCAGCAGAAGTTTTTATAAATCTTAAACCATCCAGAAAATTAGGTAGGTGGACAGACAGGTGATAGACAGATAGATGATTAGATTTATTTATATAGAGAGACAGTCATAGAAATGAATATACTTACTAAGAATATACTTAAAGCAAGAAAATAATAGCATGGTATTTTTACAAAAGCAAACAGGAGGGGGCCGGGGGGTTAGCTCAGTGATTCCGGCGCCTGCCTCGGAAGCGCAAGGTCCTGAGTTTGATATCTGGTAACCACATATAATGCTGGGCGTGGAGACTCACGCCCACCAGCAATCAACACCGCATACCACAGTGCCAGATGTGGTGGCTCACGCCTGTAATCCCAGCACTCGGGAGGCAGAGACAGGAGGACTGCTGAGTTCGCGGCGGCTTGCCTGGGTACCATAGTGAGCTCAGGGCCAGCCTGAACTACAAAGCAAGACCCTGTCTCAAAAGAAAAAAAAAGAAAAAAAAGCAAACAGGAGGAAAAAACTGCATAGCTGTGTTTCAAGCACCAAGTAGGATACTCCCTCCCCAGGGTGCACTGCGGGTCTCGTCCTCACCCCCACCCTCAACGGCTGGTCACATGTCTTAAGCCTGTCTCCCAGGACTCTCTCAGATATCATTCCCCCTCTATTCCTGGCGTGTGGACCCTAGTTTTCAGACTCATTTTTCAACACTTCAGTTGCTAACATCTGCCTGTAGCTTCCCGTGCACCCAGCCTCATGCCCTGGGAGTTTTCAGAAGTGCTCTCCTTCCCGCCCGTTCTCATCCCTGCAGTATGCAAATCAGACCCCTTTCTATGATGTATCCCTTTCTTTCTTATTCTTGTTATGACATACCCTGGAATTAATCTCATTTTTTGGTATTTATTTAGACAGCTGACTCCTGAATAGATTGTGAGTCTCAGATGATCACTACTAAGCGTAATTCTTTTTATTTTTTTCTTTTTTGGCTTACTAAAGTGAATGAATTCCACTCCTTAGCAGAATGGGTGCTCCATCCGTGTACATGAATGTTTTCCAGTGCCAGGACACCGAGGAAAGATGCAGCAAATGTACCTACTGCGGTATCTATCCACTCTCCTTCGGGCCCTATCCAAAGATGAGTGCGTATGATGAGCCCGTGGGGTGGGAATGAGGAGGTCCGCCGGGGTGGTCACTCGTTTGCATGCGGGGGACACGAGAGCATGGCAGAGGAGTGGCTGTAAATCGCCCAAGAGCGGGGTGACAGGGCGTCTCACAATGTCTGGCTCCGGATTATTAATTAACGGCTCCTCAAGGAGGGCTTGCTTGCACATCAGTTGAGCTCAGCCACACCGGTAGCCCTGTTCATAATACGACAGCTCGATTAGACCTAGTCATTAATTAACTGTCTGCTGTGAATTAACAGTGAAATCTTTCAGTCTGAGAGGGCCTCTGGTGCAGTGAGAAATATGCAGCTGTTGACACTCCTATGACACAATTTGACATCTTCATCATTCAGTGGGACTCCCTCCCTGGGGATGCCAGGCTCATGGCATGGGAAGACAGTGCTTCTGCCTCACTTGGCCCCTGAATTATGTCATCGGCGAGTTCCCGAATAATCCAAACTGGGAATAAGCAAAGGGAAACACTGTTCAAGCCCTGAACTGTGATCTCAACTGTCACATTAATTGTCTAAGGCACTGGTATGTTTTTCACACGTTTGGACCAAAATGCTGTTCTGTTTTTACCTTTATGAGAATGTACAAATTTATTATTTTAAAAAAATCACTTGGGGTCCAATTATTGACTTTTCCAAGGCTGTAAGCTCTCTTCTAACCTTTTCTAGAATTTCAGCAAATGCCCTTAAACTAATGAAGAGACCAGACTGCATCATGGCTTCATACCGTTTGAGAAATAGTTTTCTCTACATCAAACATTCTAAATTCCCCTTTATTCTTCTGCCTGGAGAAGTGTTTTGTAAACTGTGAAATACACACAAAATAGAAGGGATTGATTCTCCTTCACCGCAATTTCCCTCACGAAGCCCACTTGCTAATAAGTGTTAGCTTACAGAATCAGTGAATCCAACCTGCTTTCTATCAATGAGGAATTCTCAAGCTCCTCCAAGCAACACGCACCAAGCATTGTCCAGGCTGTTGAGGGCAGAGCAGCGCAGTGGGGGAGGAGCACGATTTGTTTTCAAGCAATTGCCTGGAAATCTGGGCCAAATCACTGAAAGGCTTTGTGAAACCATGCCGCTTGCTCCCAAGGAGGGGGTGTGCCTTTCTATCCCAGCCCCAAGTGCTTTGATCTGGTGCTGTAGGCGGGAAAGGTTGGCAGAGAGTCCTGAAAGGGCAAAGACCCACCCAGTTGCTCAGAATGCGGTAGAGAGCAGTGAGGTGAGGTTGGCCAGCCAGCTGGGCCTGTGTGTTTGCACCAGCCAGAGCAGGACGTCCAAAGGCCATTGAAATGGAAGTTCTGTGCCTATCCTCACCTGGGATAAAGCATTGTCTGCTCAAGGAGCAGGGACATTTCTTCCAATTGAAGTGCATGAGGATATGCTACTGATGTGCAAGGATTCTAACACATTAAGATGCAACAGTGGAGTTCCACGTAAGGTGATAAGCAGTTTACATAATGTGTGAAAGTCACATGGGCTGAAGAGTAAAAGAAAAACTTGTCAAGCTGTTGGGTGCATGAAAAAAGATCAGCAAAAGGTGCAAATAATACATACTTCAGTCAGAATGGAAAGGGGATCAGACATCAGGCTATGGCATCTCGATTAATAAGTTAATGGAAAGTCATCGTTGAAGAGTTTTCCACAGAGGAAGTAATGAGTGTGAAAAAAGAAACAGGAAAAATGATTGGGGGTAAGAATATGCTCACAGTGGATACGAGCCTTAAACATTAAAACAGAAGCAATAAGCCTGCTGGTAAACAGGCTTGGTAAAACTCTTGGAGACATTGGCTTAGGCAGAGACTTTATGAATAAAACCTCCCTAGCACAAGAACTAGCAGAAAGAATCAACAGATGGGATCTCATCCTACTGAAAAGTTTCTGCACAGCCAAAGAAGTTGCTGGCACTGCTAGAAGACAACCAACAACATGGGAAAAAAATCTTTACTAGCTGTGTATCAGACAAAGGGCTATTATCGACAATATATAAAGAACTCAAACAGATCAGCCTCCCCAAGTTTAAAGACCCAATTCAAAAATGGGCAACTGAAATGAACAGACACTTCTCAGAGGCAGAA
>PVIC010027722.1:0-23674 GCA_004025085.1 Thryonomys swinderianus
TACGTTCTCATGGAGGCGCAGGAGGGCGCGGTTTCCCCCTCTCCTTCCCTCCTGAAGTCGCTCCGTGTTCTTACTACGGCCGCGCGAAGCGAGTGAAAACGGGGTCGTGTTCTGCTGCGGTTCTGACACGCATTCCCCAGATGATCAACACAGTGAGCACCTTTCATGTACTTGTTGGACGTTTGTAAATCTTCTTTATAGAGACACCTGTTTATCTCTCTTGCTCATCTTTTAAAAATTGGGTTGTTGGGCCAGGCATGGTGGCTCGCGCCTGTCATCCCAGCACTCGGGAGGCAGAGGCAGGAGGATTGCTGAGTTCCAGGCTTGCCTGGGCTACATAGCGAGCTCAGGGCCAGCCTGAACTACAAAGTGAGACCCTGTCTCAAAAAAAAAAAAAAAAATTGGGTTGTTGGTCTTTTGCTGCTGAATTGGAACTCACGGTAGATACTTACATTTATATACCCTTCACAGGTCTGTATGAGCCATGTGGTTTGCAAGTATTTTCTTCCGTTCTCTGGGCTGCCTTTTCAATGTCCTGGTAGTGATCTTGGACTCTAAATATCTTTTTAATCTGAGAAGAAAGGAAAGAAACTGAATTGCTCCTCTAGGCCCTAGTTCTGATTTCTGGAAAGGAAAACCGGCTTTGCCCAGCAGAGGAGACACCAGGCTGGGCCAGCAGCTTGGTGAGAGAAGAGTTACAGGGCACGCAGGGCAGGGCAGGGCCTGCGCCGGGGTCAGACCTGGGCCCCAGAGAGGAGGCCCGGTGCATAAAGGCCTCACGGAGACCCTGGATGCAGTGCAGATAATCGCCGTGTAGGATTTGAACAAGTCGTGCAGAGGTGAGAAAAGCCTAAACCGGCCTGAGGGCTGCAGGGTCTGACTGTGAAGACACAGGTCTGCTGGACACGAAGACTTGGGAGGTCGCCGGAGAGAATCCTGGGTCCGCGGAGGACGTGAGCAGAAGTAAGACATGACGTGCGGCGGGCAGGCGAGTCCCAGGGAGGCCGGGGGGCGGACGGGGGGGCGGTCCCGGGCACGGATTTACCTGCTGTGGGGCTTTCCCTTCCACCCCTTTGAGGTCTTTCCCGCCTGCGGCTCCGCTTGGCTTCCCAGGCGCCTCGTCCTCTGCCCTCTGCCCTCTGCCCTCTGCCCAGGGCTTCTCTCCGCACGATGCACCTGGGCACTGCCTTGCATTTCTGCTGCAGCCCTTGCTTGGTGTCGCCCGGTGCCTTCACTCTCACGTCCGCAGGGAGACCGTGGGCTCGCAGGAGGCCGGGACGCTTGTGCTCCCTGAGGTGCTGTTTCCTCGGGATGAAGCCCAGCAGTGTTTGCTGTGAATACAACGTTCTGGTGAAGATGAGAGTAACTACACGAGACGTTCATAGATTCACTTCCTAAGATGCTCATGAATATGTGTCTCTCAGCTTTTTTGTTCTGTGCCATTAATTTTTCCTATTTATGTCTCAAATGAGACAGTTTTGTGTCAGCATCGATGGGAACAAGTTATCTACGGATTTTTTTCAATAAGCGCATTCATTCATTACCCTTGACTTCTCTCCGAAGATCGTGAAGAGCCTGCAATGATATGACAATGGGTGCCAATGCTTTTTTAAAAAAGAAAACATCATTTTCAATCTAAAAGATCATTAGCAATACAGTGATAAAAGTGAAAGTTGAAAATTGAAATAGCATGTCATTACTGCTCTGAGAGGTCTAAGATAACAAATTGGAAAATTTGTCTAAAATAATTGCAAGAGAAAGATTGTTATTACCTGCTTTTGTGAGAGAAACAAAGGAAATTACTCTTCTTCTTGAGGTAGATATAATTTGCGTGCATCTGGAAATTAATGATATTATAAGATATAATTGCAGAATGTCTTAATTTCATGATGTAATTATCTTCTTTCAGCAATATGCTATATTAGCATGGTAAAAATGTAGCTATGGGCTTTAAAACAGACAAAAGATTAATACTTTTTTCCCTTAGAAGGGAACAGAGAGAAAAAGGCATGCAAAGAAAGCTTTTGTTACAGAGTAAAAAGCTCAAGACAACAGAACTCCATCATAAAGTGACAAAAATTACTCTCTTGCTCCAGTATTTATCTCTTCTAGTCATTTTCCATTTATGTGGTCACTTGGGCTTAGTTGCTGGACTTCTTCAGAGAAATTAGGGCGAGGCCAAGACAGGACGTGGGACAGAAAGAGAATCTTGTCCAAGTTGGCCTCAGTGTTACTCCTGCCTTTGGGTCCCCGAGCGCGGCCTGAGGAGGCCCGAGCCAAGCCTCCCGGGCTGGGGTGCTTGGGGTGCGGCAGCCCCTCCCCAGGGCTCATGGGAGTCTGTGTTGGGGAGTCTCTGCTTCTAAGATGGCATGACTGGGAGTGCCCGCCGCGGTTCAGAGGTGCTTCTTGGGCAAAGCAGGGTAAGAGGTCAGACGCCAGACGTCTCCGTTGTGCTTTGAGCTCCTTTGCGCAACGCTTGTGCAGCCTGGAAAATCTGGCGCCCTCGGGGCACCTGGTGACATCACAGGCGCGGGGAGTCTGACCTGCGGTGCTTGCTCTCGGATGCGTGGTGCTGAGGCCCGGGAGAGCGCCCGCCTTGGTCAGCAGCCCGTGCCACTAGGCTGGCATGAGGGCTGTGGCTTGGACACTTGATGGCTTGGGGTGAGCCAGAAAGGCCCATCCGCGGCCCTGTCCGTGGCCTCAGGGGCGAGCTGCGTGGGCCATGCTCAGCTGTCCCAGGTGGGCTCCCCTGGCATTTGGCTTAGTGGTGCTGGGTGCCAGTGGGGCACCCCCTTGGCCCCCAGGGTGTGTGCTGCGCTCAGTAGACGGGGAAAGCGGACGGCACCAGACTCCCGCTGGCCATGGTGTCCTTCCTGGCCTTTTCCAGGCGGGCGTCACCTGGGCCACCCCAGGTGGCCTTTGCAGCGTCATGGCCTTGGGCTCCCAGATGGCACCTGTGCAGACCTTGGCTTTTGTCACTGGCCTTTCTCACACTCTGGGGGTCACCAGGGCTCGTGGCCCGGAACCTGCTCCCCACCCTGGCTGGTTCCTGCTGCCACCCGCCAGCTGGAGGGCAGGGCTGGGATGGAGGCCGCGGTCTAGGAGCTGAGCTGGCTGCTGACCGAGCCCGGAGGTGAAGCTCGGGCTTCTGGAGGAAACCTGCTGGCTGCACAGGCTTGTGGGAGCGCGGGCGGAAGCGGCTCGGAGGAAGGCGTGCGGGGTGGGCAGGGAGCAGGGCAGGGGTCGAGAACGCACCGGAACAGGACAGGCTTGGTGCGCTG
Organism: Thryonomys swinderianus; assembly: GCA_004025085.1. Taxonomy (NCBI): domain Eukaryota; kingdom Metazoa; phylum Chordata; class Mammalia; order Rodentia; family Thryonomyidae; genus Thryonomys; species Thryonomys swinderianus. The sequence goes on from PVIC010027722.1 coordinate 3,282, forward strand.
TGTTTTTCCCCAAACACACACTTGAGTTAGGCAGTGAGGTTGTGTGTGGGGGGTAAAAGCTTCTTGTCTGGGGCCAGTCCTCCGGGCGTCTGAACATATTCTCCCCTGCAAACAGCCCTAGACAGGGACCCAGCTGCCCCAGGGCCCCTTAGCCTTGGCCTGTAGAGGGGTGTGGCGCCCTGTTCCCTGAGGGCGCGCCCAGACTCGGAGCGGTCACCAAGGAGCCGTCCTCACGTCTCCTTCGGTCTCCCGGCCTCTCCTCTCCTTTCGCAGCCAGCCCGGCTGACTCACACGAGGTGACGGGAGACTGTGCCCGTGAGGTGCGCAGGCGGCTGCCATTGCTGCGTGCCGAGTGGCCAGACACTCGGGCAGGGCGTCCAGGGTACCCGAGGCGTGGTGGAGGCAGCGGGGGCTGAGGGGCTCCTCGCAGGGGACTCCCGCGGCCCGGGGAGGCCCAGCGTCGAGGCTGTGGATTCCACACGCCTGTCTCCTCTCTCCAGGAACGGAAGGGACCGCGCGGGGCTGGCGCGGGAGGAGCGCTCGCCAGTGACTCAGTCCGGCCTCTTCTCCCCACAGTCCCAAAGCCAAGCCTGCCGGCCAAGCCCGTGTGCCGGGGCGGAAGCTGGCAGCCCGAGTCTTGGGCTCCTGGCCAAGACTTTCCCTGTCCCATCATCTTGCGATGAAAAAAGAACTGAAGGGAGACAGAGTGAGATCCACCTCCCCGCTACTGTGCCTGGTGGTCAAAAGTGGCTCCGGCTCTAACAGGGAGCACCAGAGACCCCAGGCTCGGCCGGAGACCGTGGCTTCTGGAAGACACAGACTGAGCGGACGTGGGGCTGGGCTGTCTCGGTGGAGGGCGGACACAGGCTCAGCAGACGGGGGAGGCGGAGAGGTGGCGCGTCTACGGCACCCTGGCCCCGGTGGGTGTGCTGGCCGGCCGGCAGGCGGGGGGGCGCAGTCAGGCCACCACAGCCACCCCCACTCAGGGTGTTCCCAGGGGAAGGCCCCAGTCAGGGGCCGGCGGAGCAGGACTGCCAAGGCACTTGTGCAGACGCTTGAACTTTATCATCTTGTTCTGGTTGTTATCACACACACACACACACACACACACACACACTGTGGCAATCTCTGAGTCTACCCAGTAAAATATCACGTATGAATTTATAGATTTTTTAAGAATACATTCAAGGAACAGAAATGTCTTGTCATAGAAAACAAAATCTCCAAAGAGCAGCAAGTCAGGGAGTGTCTCCCGTCTTGTGAGAGCAGAACAGCAGCTCCCGGTACCCATGCCCTGCCGGGGAACTGGGACCAACCGCAAAGGGTCCGTGGCCCTGCCGAGTGCCCCCGAGAGAGGGACATGCCCGGATGGGGCCCTGGCTGGGGAGCTGGGCGAGAGCGACCCTGTCCTCAGGAGGAGCGGGCGGGGGCGCGTGCGGAGGCTCTTGCGGCCTGGAGAGGGCGGGAGCCGGGCACCGCAGCGTCTGCGCGGTGGAGAAGGCCGGGCCGGTGGGGCCCGCGGGTCCTCTCCAGAAGCTCAGCTCTGCAGGTGGCTCTGGTCGCCTCAGAGGAAGCCGGGGAGATGTGCTTTGGGTGCAAGCTAAGAAATCTGTGTTGTGCAGGTTGGTAAATTCTCAATAAATTATTGCAGCAGGGATAGAGTCTAAAATATTCCCTTAAAAGACTGGTGTAGCCTCGGGGCTGACTCACCTCCATCAACTCGACAAAACGTCCGACCTCCAGGGAGAGGAAGAGAGGTTTTCTTCGCCTCAGGTCCCGGCGGCGGTCCGCTGGCTCTGGGCGGCGACGGCCCGGCACAGGGGCTGGTGGAGGAGAGCTGCGCACACAGGCAGACAGGAGGCAGCAAGCAGAGCCAGGGGAAGAGCTGAGAAGGAGACAGAACCTTCCGGCCGCAGCCGGGTCCGCCCGCCCCGCCTGCTGCCAACGAGTCAGCCAGGAGCCCACCGGTCAGCTGCCCACAGCCCGCCGCTCGCTGGTGCGTTTCCGGGAGGCAGCCGGATACACAGGCCCATCTAGGACAGCAAAGGACACAAGAGCAGGAGCTGATCTCATTCTTTAAGACAGATGCAGACACTCTAAACAAAACGAATCTAGCAAGTATTAAAAAAAATTTTTTTTAAATCCTCATTTTCCAGTAGGATTTATCTCAGGGGTATGAGGACATTTTACTACTAGAAAAGTTATTAAAGTAATTTACCACCATAACAAATACAAGAAAAGCCACGAGATATTTTTAATAGGTGAAAAAATGCATTCAATAAAGTTTAAAACACATTTGTGATTAAAAACTAAAAGCTCCTGGGTCATAATAGAATAATTAGCTCTTTCACTACAAATAGCCATAAAACTAGGCATAAAAGTAGGCAAAATATTAATACTGTTTTCAGATGCTGGGCATGAGTGGCATATGACTATGATTCCCCAGGGAAGATGACACACTGCACCAAGCCCCAGCCGCCTGCCCGGGCACGTCCAGGCCAGCACGGGGCGGGCCATGCAGGGGCACGGATGTGCTGAGGCAGGGGCGGCACGGTGCTCGGGCTCGGGTGGTGGGAGGTGGCATGGCGGAAGCCCAGAGCGAGCAGAGCAAGCGTGGGTGCGTCACACAGGGCTCTCCGGGTCCTTGGGCGAACACCAGCCTGTGCACACTGCAGAGTGAGACCTGCCGTCCTGGGCGGAGCCTGATGACTGCAGAGGAAGACGGGAGGTGCCGTGCGGGAGGGGCCAGAACCTCTGGAGCACACCGGCCAGAGGGGAGGCTGCAGGGGCCTTTGGGGCGCGTGGTAGACGCCCAGAGGACTCGGCTGCCCCTATAGCCTGCAGGGTACACCGTGCTAGGCTTAGCAAAACTTAAAGGCAATCCGTAGAAATGCCAAGGAGACTCAGAGCCGAGTGTCTGGCTCCACAAAAGTCCAACATGCCACGGAATGACAGTAAAATCCTCACATTCCCCACAGTAACACCCCTGGTGTCCATGATCCAGCGGAAGCACTAACCAGGTGAAAAAGACAGTGGCCTCCTGGACCAACAGAAACAGCCAGGGGTCGCAGATGGCAAATAATAGCTTAGCACTCTGAAATATGGTCAGAAATTTAAAGGAAAACAAATGCATGGGAGGGTCCAAAGGGACAAGAGAGCACGGAGACCATACAATAGAACTTGATAGAAATTACAGAGCTGGAAAGGAGATGAGGGGCCGGATCCAGACCAAGGCCGCCTCTCCAGGACCCACCCAGATGCTCCCAGACGCCGCCCCAGCCCGCCCCAGGCGGCCCGCGAGTCACTGGGCTTGATGCCATGAACTTTCCCCCACAACCTGACAGCCAGACCACATGTGTATCTCCTTAAACTGTACACAGGCACCTGGTAAGGACAGTAATAGCGAGCTCACAGTTCCATTTCACATGACACAGCTGTCCTGTGGATCACGGGAGACACTAATTCTCTCCCCACAACAGGAAGCAAAGTTTTTCTTTGGGTGATGTTTACTCTATACCTGAAGTTGCCTAACTTAAAAATTATACTGTAGATTTAACAATATTAAGGTACCAATATCAAGTCCATCAATGTTACAGTACACATTGTCATAATATAGTAAAAGAGAAGAAAGCTGTTTAAATATGTGTGTATACACAAGAATATTAGTAAAAGAGAAAACGGGCCAGGGATTTAGCTCAGTGGCACTGTGTCTGCCTTGAAAGCACAAGGTCCTGAATTCGATCCCTGGCACCAGAGAAAAAAAGGAAAGAAACAGTCCTGGCGAGTACAATCCTCACTTCTGTCACAACTGGATTCTTCTACTACACGTTCCGTGTGCCCTGGCCGTTGGCGAGCACTTAGTGCCTTCCGGGACGGAGAGCCACCCTTTGCGCTGAAGGCCCGGCCCCGCGCCGCCCTTCCGGGACTGCATCGCTGCGGCCTCTGGGCACCTTACACGGCGTAGTACTGTAAGGGGCGCCCCAGGGAGCTCCTGCACCGAACGCCCTTCCTTACCTCCACGGTGCGGCGGAGGCAGCGCCCCTCAGCGGTCTGGACGAACCGCGACTCTTGACTCAGAGCCCGAGGGTCCCAAGATGACCGCGGGAAACCTTAGTTTCTGGATCAGTGGAGCCGTGGCTGGTGCCGCCTCGCGGAAGCCTTCTCCCTCTGGGACTAGGACTTCTAGGCCGGCAGAGCGCGAGGCCAGGGGAACAGGACGCAGAAGCTTTGCTGGCGGGTCCCCCCGGGCAGTGCGGGGTGTTGCCACGCCTCATTCTGCCCATGGATCCTGGCTGTCAGAGACAGAGCCCCGTGGTAGCTGCTGACTCAGAGCACACACACGAGACTCTACAGCCCTGCTAGACAGGAAGGAGGCAGCTGCGTCTGGAGGTGGGAACGCGGTGAGATCAGTGAATTACGTGAGCATGAGCCCACTGGCTCACTTTGTAGGTCCAAAACATGTGTTTACTGGTCAGAAATAAGGCTATATGGATTCCTCGATGGTGGGCGAAGCACGTTCTTTGTCCGTGGGTGGCGGTGGCTTTGGAGCAGTATAGAGGCAAAGGACAGCAAATTCATGCTGGCAGTGAGCGTCTATGCTACTAAGGACAAGGTGCTACTATTCCGTGATATAAGTGGTCCAAATATCATTCAAGTGGAGGGATGTTGAATTTTAGTTGGATTTCTTTCCATTTCTCTGAATCACAAATGCTTTGCTAACAAGTCCAGAGTGGTTGCTAGTTCCTGCTCCCATCAGCATAATGTCATCAGCGTAATGGACCAGGGTGACACCTCGTGGGAGGGCAAGTCGATCAAGATCCTGGGAACTAAATTGTGACAAAGGGCTGAAGAGTTAATGTAACCTTGCAGTAGGACGGTGAAGGTGAACTGCTGCCCTTGCCAGCTAAAAGCAAATTATTTCTGATGGGCCGTGTGGATGGGCGTGGAGAAGAAAGCGTCTGTCAGATCAATAGCTACGTACTAGGGGATGCATTAATCTCTCAGGCAAGGAAATCACAACGAAGACAACGCTGATTTGCCACTGGAGCCACACTTGATTTCATTCACAGTAATCCACTGTCACTCTCCAAGGCCCGTCCAGCTGCAGCGCAGGCCAGATGTGGTGGGGACAACTACCCCTGCCTCTTCCAAGTCCTTGGTTGTGGCACTGATCTCTGTAAACCCTCCAGGAATGGGACACTGTTCTTGGTGTACTATTTTACCAGGCAAAGGCAACTCTAATGGCTTGTATGTGGCCTTTCCAACAGAAGTGTCTCCGACACTGCAGGTTAAGGAACCAGTGGGAGGATTCTGCCAGGTGCTAAGCACATCTGTCCCAATTATGCGTCTTGGAACAGTGCAAATGAGAACAGGATGGAGTTGAGGACCCCCTGAACTCGCGGCGAGTCAGACATTTGCTAAGACTCCGCTGGGCCCTGCCCTCCGTAGGCCCCGTCTCGTACTGGAGGCCGCGGGATGTCTTAGGTCCCCGGGGAACAGTGTTAGTTTGGAACCAGAGTCCCCGAAATACCTGACCATTTCCCTTCTTCCAGTGCACAGTCACACCGTTAAAAGGCCCGGGAGCCCTGTGGGAGAGGATGGGAGAAACACTGACCACGGAGATCTCTGGTGGCGGGTCAGGCTCCTTCCCGGCGGGACCTGGCCCCTGCACCCCGCAGGTTCCGGGTCTGTGGACGTGGTTGAGGGGTCGGGATTCTCTTCACTAGGCTTGGGGGCAGGTTTCTGCTCATTTGCCCTTCAGTTTTTCTGAGCATATAAATCTAGTAAACATTCGGTAGGTTTCTGGTCCGTTTCACGTGTGACACATCAGCTAACTCCATAGAGCTGCACATGCCAGATGGTTCCGAGCGTTGTTCTGCCTCTGCTGGGCACTAGGGCGAGCGCGAGCTCTTGTCTTTGTGACCGCAGGGCTGGGTCACTCTGGGGTCCAGTTAAGCCAATTGCCCTTACGTTTCCCAGCGGAGTGCCTGTGGTGCCCACCGGAAGGTCTGGGAGGGACGCTGATCCTTCCTCGCGAATCTGCTTCTCAGGGTGCTACTGAAGAGTACATTTCCTGGGTCACCTCAGCGTGGGGGGATTAAGTTTAACGTGATAAATCGACTCCAGGATCCCTGTATCATGATCATGCTACCCAAACTGAGGCTGAGAAAGAAAGACAGAAAGGCTTGGAGAAATCATCAGAGCCCTTTGACATTAAGGGAATATCCAAAGCACAGAAGAGGTATAGTAGAGCAGGAAAAACGTGAAAGAAAATTAAGAAAAATATTTTGAACGGAATTATAATAAAACCACAACCTATGATAGTTGGTAGGTCTTAGTTACAATAAAGTTTAGAGAGAAATGTATTTGGCAAAGACATTGTATCTTGAAAAATAATTGTCTAAGTCACCAGTTGAAAACCTTTAAAAACTGAGGAAATGAAATCCAAACTAGAAAGAAATTATTAATGTTAGAAGTAGAAATAAAATTGAAAACTAAGAGAGAAAAATCAGCAGAATATAAAGTGCACTCTTTGAAAGAATAACAAAATTGAAAAAGCCCTAGTCAGACTAAAAACAAAACCTGTAACAAATTACCAATATCGAGAATAAAAGAACAGTTACAATAGATTTTGTTAATTTTCAAATGATAATAAGGGGATATTATGAAAAATTTTATTTATGCCAACAAATCTGACAATGTATATGAAATGGAAAATTCCTTGACATATAAAAATTATCGACAGCAGAGTGGTCATGGCACAGTGACCAGGGCACCTGGATCTGTATTCTGTAATTTGCTAACTGAAACTTCAGGGAAGTTACTTGCCTTTTCTGTGTCACAGTTTTGTCATTTCTAAAATAGAAATTGACTCACTGATGATGCTCATTATTGAGTCACTATAAGAACTGGCAATAGCTAATATTTTCTAAATATTTGGAAAGTACTTACAATAGTGCTGGTCTGAGTGCCTATGCCTGTAAAATAAATATGAAGAATAAACATCCATTTCCAGAGAGAGGTTTCTGGTGCGATAGAAGTTCTTGATTCTAAAGCTGGAAAGTGGCATTTTACCAAGATGGCAACAAAGCTGAAAGCAAAGCAAGAGCTTGGAAGGCTGGGAAGACAGTGCTGAAGGGTGTCCACAGCCACAGACCTCCGCGTCGCCGCCTCCTGCCGTCCCGAGACCCCGCGGCTGCACAGCAGCGGGGGACTCGGCCCAGTGGTTCCGGCGCCTGCCTCGCACGCGCAGGGCCCCGGGTTTGAGTCCAAGTACCAGAGAAAGTGGGGGGTGCCCGCATGCCCCAGATACCTGCGCAGGAGCTTGCAGGAGACACAAGCCTGACCTCTGAGCCATCCGCACGTTGTGCTGGCCACGGAGTCAGGTACACAGAAGACACGACAACGGCACATGCGCGTCCACTGTGGATGTCGAGGCCGGCAAACCCAGGTCAGACGGCTCTGCCGGCTCTGCCACCATCGGCGGCCGGCCGGGCTGATGCAGAGAAGAACGCGCCTGTGCGCAGGGTGCTGCCCACAGAACCGGGATCGTCTCTGCGAGTCCAGCCTGCTAATTCTAAATGTCCTTTTCTTCCACATAAAGAAGCTGGAAAGTAGATATGCAGATTTTTTATGGGTTTGTTTCCAGTGGATCAAAGCTATTTGAAAATTTTTAAAAGGCAAAAACTGTTTTAAATACATTGTCACATGTGATGGAGAGAGAAGTTGTAATGGGAGGCGGAGACTGATACAGTTCGTCCACAACCTCTCCCAGGCAGTGGTCTAACTTGTGCACCTTCTGCTGTGGCAGTGTTTTCTGGAACTCGTTTACCTACGGTTGGAAAACACTTATTCCGGGTCCCAAAGCTGGACGCCTCCCCACACCTTGGGAACGAGGAAGCCTCGCCGCTGAGCGCACCCGCTCGCCGCGCCGGCAGCTCCGTCCTGGGCGGGAGGGGCTGTGTCCGGCTCCGCTTGTCCCTGGGCCGGGAGCCGCGTCTCAGCTCTCCGGCCCCAGGCAGGGCGCTCCGCCCACCGCGGTCGGCGTTTGCCCCTAGGCCCCCACGCCTGCCCCCGCCAGCCAGCAGAGAAGTTTATTTTATTTTAATGCGGTCTGCGAGAGACTTTCGCGCTTGAAGGCAGCCCTGCCCTCTGCCTTAACGAGGGCGCAGGCCCCTGAAAACCCAGCTAGAAGCCAGCCAAGCGCACATGGGTCTCCGAGTGTGCCGCGCGGGGCGCGTGGGGACCCTGCGGGCAGAGGCGCGGAGCCCCGTCCAGCGCACACTCGCTCGCCCCGAAGTGAAGCGGCCCGGACGGCTCGTCCTTCCCTGGCCGGGTGCCAGAGTGAGCTTCAGCCCTCCGGCCGGAGCCCGAGACGGGGTCCCAGGCCGCTGTGCTCGTGGCGTCCGCTCGGGGTGTCCCTCTCCCTGGAGCGGCGAGCGCCCCCCCTGGCTTCCTTGGGGCACCGCGGGCTCTGGGGCCGTCTCTGCTGCCAGGGTCTCGGCCTCCACCCAGACAAGGCCGGGCTGCGTGGCGGAGAGCGTCACACGCACGCGGAAGGGGCTCAGTCCTTGCATTTCCACTTGTTCACACTAACACTTGCGCTGAGAGAGAGCGACCTGCTGTCTGTTAGGCCGAACGTTTTAATGAAGCTTTGTGGAAACGTTTTCTCTCAAAGCCCGAAGCCAGACCTTTTCATGCATAAATAAACATTAAACCTTCATGAGCACAAAGCCTTCAACCAGCAGAGTCCTAGGGAGGCTCAGCTCCAGCATCAACATGGTTTGGGCCTTTTTGGTCTGAGTGTGGGGTCCCTGCGTCTCCTCGTGTCCACAGAAGCGCGGACCGCGGACATCGCCCCAGCCCTCGGAGCCGTCTGTTCCTCCGTCCGCCGGGCCCCTGTGAGGGCCGCCCGCAGGTGAGCGCGCTTCGCCAGCAGCGCAGGGCCCAGGCCGCCCGCGGGAATCGCCTGGCAGCACCACTGCGGCGCGTGGGGGCGAAGAGAGGAACCCCAGGGCCCCGGCGGGCGTCCCGGGGTCACGGAGGCGGCGTCTGAGTGCCCGCGAGCGAGGGTGTCCCGCTGCCGCGGGAGGAGAGACACGCGCGCCGGGCAGGAGGGCCGAGGCGTGGGCTCCACACGCGAGAGTGGGCGGTGGGCTCGCGGGAGGCAGGACGGGTACAGCGCACAGCGGGCCAGCTTGCGAGGAGGCGCACGGCGGGCCAGGCGGCCGCGCTGCGGGGGCCGCTCCGGGCGACAGGCAGCCCCGGTTCTGTGGATTCGTCCCTCGGCAGCAGCGCCGGGGCTGGGCAGAGAGAGCCGCAAACACGGGGACCAGGGCTCCCCGGCCGAGGCCGGTGGAGCCTGACCTTGCAGAAGCGACGGACAGAGCCTACGGGACCGAGCCACTCGGAGGACACAGCTGTCTCAGCCACCCTGACTGTCCCCAAATTTTACACCCGCCTGCCGGCCCGAGGCTAGTCCCGAGCCTGGTGCTCCCGTCTCCGTAAAACTCAGCTGCAAGTGGGAAGAGTAGTTCCTCCCCTCACTTCCTTGCAGCATGGAGGGGCGGGCAGCGATGTTCGTTATGAAGGCTCAGAGGTAGAGGGGAAGGAGGACAGGAACACACAGAGAGCTGTGAGGCGGTGACTGCCAGCTGCCCGACGGACGGGGGCTGAGTCCTGGACGCCGTCTCCTAAGCCCTTCCCTCCTCGCCCTGCGGCCCAGCTGGTACTCAGTGCTCAGGTGTGCCACTGCCGCCACACAGGCTTCTGTTCCCAGGTGTCAACATGTCCGAGACCCCTCTGGCTTCCGGGATGAGGGCTCAGGGCTGGGACTCGGGCAGAGCGAACGGGAGTGGTGCAGTCTGTCCCCGCGGGCACACGAGACCCGGTCCCCCGAGTGGATGACACAGTCCAGATGGGTTCAATGTACACGACAGGCTGGGCAGTACTACTAGTGCCAACAGGGAGACGAGAGAGAGAGGCTGCCCCACGGTCACTCTGCCAGGACCCGGCAGCCCAGCGGGACCGGGAGGGCTCCGGAAAGCTCTGCAGAGCGCCTGCTTTCTGGACGCCAGCCACAGTCCAACCCGGAAGGGTCCCGTCCGGCTGGTGAGAGCGTCCAGGAACTGTGAGAGCCGATCACTGCTAGTCATCGGGATTTGCTGTTCCGTCTCCAGCGCTCCAGCCACACTGAAGTCCAGTTCTGTCCCCTGGCTGGGATGTGAAGGGGGAGTAGAAGTCGTACTTTGGAAAAATAGGACTGATTCTGGTATTTACAGCTGATGTAAACCAGAAAACCAGCACTGGCGGCACTGGGGTTGAAGTCAGGTCTTTGTGCTCGTAGGTAGACACGGAACCACTGAGCTAAACGCCAGCCTCCCGTGCTCTAGGAGTCCCAAGGGGGGGCTCTGGAGTCCAGAGATCTGTACGTTTAAGAATGTTTAATACATTTTGATGATGCCCGCGGAACCTCAGCCCTCCCAGTTGTTCAGAGATGGTCAGCACCTCATGGTGTTGTTTCAAAGATGAAATCTAACGAGAGCTTCATGGGCCACTGGTCTTGAACCCGGTGAGGCGCAAGCCCCTGCTTAGCACCTAGTTTCAGGAGTTTGTGTCCAGTCTCTAAGGGGCTCTGATGTCATACAAGCTCTGAGCTCAGGCCTGCGCAGCTTCTCGGGGTGCTCGGAGGGAGGGAGCTGGGGTCCGCAGGGCTGGGGGCCTGGAGAGGGTGGCGAGGTGCCCTGACTGCTGTCCTGAGCTGCCAGCCAGTGCTGGAAGGGGCCTGGGCAGAGCAGACTCCCCCGTGTCCGCGGGCCCTGGCTCAGGCTGCCGCCCCCGGTGACCTGTGTGGAGGTGACGCTCTCGGGGAGCCATGGCCTCTCGCCTGGCGAGCGGCTGTCACCCAGGGCCCTGTGGCTGTCAGGACACGGAGCCACCCCTCCCGGCCAGGTGTGGGTGCAGATGCTGTGGATTTCAGCCTGAGCCTTGCTGGAGAGGTTCTTGGGGGACACACACGTACGTGCACTTGTGCGTGTATGCACATACACACACACACACGCTCACACACACACACACACACACACACACAGACACGGGTGCCAACCAGACCCTGCCTCCTCACTTCCTTCCTCCCCCAAATCTCTTGCCTCCTGCCAGTCTTACCCTACTTCCTCTCTTCCAGTCCATGAATCATGACACAAATTTTGTTCTGAGATCAAAGTGTACTTTATTCCACCCTTTTGGCTGTGATTAAGTTCTGTCCACACCAAGGACATTGCTGTTTCCATGGCGATCACTACACTCTGAGGCCAAGGGGGAGGACCAGGCAAGGAGGTTGGCTATGGGGAGGAGGCAGAATTATGGGGTGCTGGGGCTGGAGCCGAGCGTACAAGGTCACTAGATCACGTGCCCACCCCAGAAAAACCGCACTGAGACAGCTCTGGAGATAAATACATGTCCCGTGTTTAAAGATGGCCGGCAAGTTCCAGTCTCCTTGAAAGTGCGCTCAACTGTTATTTATCTCGTCTCAGAGGCCGTTGCTCAGCAGGTGGCTGAAGCCGTGCTGGGACCTGAGACGCGTCCTGGACCAGCGGGACCTGGGTCCCAGCCGAGACGCGGCCGAGCTCTCTGGCTCTGGGGGAGTTGGCCCCGCCCCGCCTTCCCATCCAGGACCACGCGCTGCCTCGTCTTCCGTGGCTCAGTCCCTCTGAGCACGCTGCGGAGTGGCGGGACTCACCAAGGGAAAGGAAGTAGCGTCTCTGGGCCCTGCGTGGAAGTCTCTCCGGGGCAGGCCACGGATGGTCTCGGGCCCCGCCCTGGCCGCCTGGGTCCGAGCTCTGCAGGGAATATCGGGGCTCTGGCTTCAGCGGACACAGACTCACTCTCGGTCTCCCTGCTGGCCGGGCGTGGCCCCGCTCGCCCCGCCACCGGCCACAGCAACCACCAGGGCCCACACTGGCCTGTGCAGCAAGGGACCGCACTGGTGTCCACGTCACTCATTCCGAGTGGGGTGAGGCCGTGGACCCCAGAGCTGAGAAGACCTGAGGAAATGTGTGTGAGCCTTCAGGGCGCTGCCTGGCCAAACCGCGGCTGTTGGTACCGTCCCTGCCCGTCCGGGGTCCCGGAGGAAGTGGCAGCTTCCGGTGCCACCCAGTGTCCTCTCACCCTCTTGTGCTTATTCCAGAGGGCGAGGTGGGCAGGGCACCCACCAGGCACCAGCGAGGCCTGGGCAAGGCTGGAGGCCCCAGGCAGGCGGGAGGCACCCTCCACCTGGTGCCCTCTCCAGGGAAATCGGCATGGCTGCTCTCTTCCGAGCCTGGACCAGGGCAGAAGACTGGGCCGCTGGCTGGGGAGAGGGATGGGTGCTGCCCGTGCTGCCTCTCCTCGAACACAAAACGCCACCCTGACCACAAGCCACGCCCAGCAGGCTGGCAGCCCTCCCTCTCCAGGATGCTTACTGGGGGTGAACACCCCGCGGCCAGTGGGCTCTTCTTCCATTCAGATGAGCCACGCCCACCCCGCGCCCCAGACTCCCAGCCGTGCGCCCGGAGTGTCTCAGACTCTCGGAAACGGCCAGATCGTGCTCCAGCCCTGCTCCCGCTCAGCCCCTGCCCACGCAGCCCCGTCACTCAAGCATTCACACTTCGGAAGCGCGGTGGGATCGTGTCCTGCGGGCTAACGTCGTCAGCATCTGGGCTCTGCACAGGCCGTGACCTAAAGATGGGCTCCTCGCCATGCTCTTCAGGCCGCATCCTGGGCTGTGTCTTCCCTGGCTCGTCACCCAGAACCCGTGAGACAGTTTTCCTGATGGTGAACGAGCCTCCGCGCGGCCCGCCTGGTCTCCCTGCTCAGGGTCCCGCCCTGCCCGTCCCTCCCGTCCGCTCCACAGGGGACCCCGTGTCTCTGGCCTGACGGAGCACAGCCGCTTGCACAGGGAGCAGGGGGGCTGTGCGTGTCCCTGTGGCGCAGCGCCGGACGCCCCTCCTCCACCCAGCCCAGCGCCTGACAGCCGTGCGGCGGGTGAGGCCCCTGCAATCACGGAGCCCTGTCCGGGCATCTTCCAGAGGCCCCACCCTACCCAGGAGACTTGGGGGACAGTAGGGTAAGTATTTCCGTGGGACACTGGTCTAGAGAAACAGTTTGACCTTGGGCCGTAGCTTGGGGGCCAGGACTGTGCGCTGTGGCTGGAGCGGCTCCTGTGCACCCAGCAGCCGGCACCTGTGAGGCCGCTCTGGCACCTGGACTCCGCTTCCTGGGCGGCCACGCAGCCGCTGCCCAGTGTGCGGGGCCGGCTGGCTCCACGAGCGGAGGCGGCGATGCTTCTGTTTCCGCAGTGCCGTGGTCCTGGAGCCTTTCTGTATCAGAGCGATGTCTCATCGTCTGGCCTCTGCAGGTCCGGACGCCGAGGATTTCATGCTGGTCACAGGGTGCTGGGGAGACTGTCCCCCCGGGGACGCTGCGCCGGTCCCGCAGAGGTCGGCCCTGTGCTCTCTTGTCCCCGCGCAGCCCCAAGTGCCCCCGGAGTGCGTGTTGAACCCTGACATCCGCGGTGACGTCCTGCTTTCTCTGCCGCCGCCGCCGACTTAACTGTGCGTGCAGGGGCTGCGGCTTACAGAGGAGGCGTTCGGCAGCCAGGGGGTTGAATGACAGAGTAAATAGGAAATATGTGATGTAATTTTAAAAAGTTGAAGGGGACAGGCTGCAGAGGAGTGAAAACTGACTGTCCAGAGCGTTGGGTGCCACACGTTTCCGGTCTCGAGGTCGGTCCCCTGCACGTGGCTGGCCACCGGGTGACGGCAGAGGAAGGTGTGCCCCGGGCAGCCAGCAGCCTTGCGGGCAGTGGTGGAGAGGCCGGAGCCGGCCCAGGGTCCGGATCCGAGAGGCCCACAGCCAGGCGGCCCGAGGGAAGCCTGCTCGGCTGGCCTGCTTCTCACGGAGCGAGCCCGCGGTGTCCCAGAGGCCGTGGCCGAGAGCTGGCAGCTGCCACGCAGCGCCACGCCGCACTCCGCGGGGGAGGGGCAGCGGACTCAGAGCAGGAACGGGTGGTGCGCGGCCTTTTCCTCCTCTGACTCCGTCACGCAGAGCTGAGGATCCCGAGGCGCCGCACAGGACGTGCCCGGAGCAGCGCTGAGCAGGCTGCACACGGGGCAGCTGGGAGGAGGAGCCGGGCCTTGGCGACGCTCGCGTTCCCGTCTCTGACACACTGATCCGGAGGCTCGCTCCCATCTGTGAAAATGCAGCTTCTGTTTTGGTGGAAGGACGGCGAATCCTGTGTCCCCTTCAGCCAGCCGCTGTCGGGCTCACATCCACCCTGGCAGCGTCGGGCCTCTGGGGCCAAAGCAGGGCAGAGCCGCCCAGCGCTGGCACCGAAGTCACAGCCGCGGGAGCTCTTCCCTACACCCCAAGTCTGATGGAGAAGGAGAAAAGTGCTCGAAACTGTCCGAGAATTAAAAGCAGAGCACGTAGCTTCTCCACAGGTGGACCGCCGCTTCTCTTTCTGAAACTGAAGACCCACGTGCACTCAGCTCATGGGTCAGTGGTTGCTCACGCTGGAATAGTGACTTTGCACAGGCCATCAGAAGGAATCAGATTTTAAAAATCAGCCTGTTTCCCTGCAAGAGGGAAAACGTGCATTTCTGTTCCCTTTAAAGCAGATCCATGTTCAGCAGGCTCCTGAAGGAATGAAGCATCATTAACAAGATTTTCCTAAGAGCCGCCCAGGCGGAAACCACCAGCGGCGGAATCCAGCCGCGCTCGCCTCCCGTCCTCCTCCTCCGCCCGGCTCCGTGGCCTCCGGAGCGCCTCGGCCTCGCTCGCCCTTCACCGGGTGGATTCCCGCGGGCCCTCGAGAGGCGGTGCCTGTGGAGCGGGAGCGTCGCGGGGCCTGAGAGCAGGCCAGGGTCCGGCTTCCTGGGATCTCCCTTGGCTTTTGCTGCCTGTTCTGCCATCTGAACTGACAGAAGTAAAGAAATGAAGTCAGTCGCGCCAGGGCGCTTCAGAGCGTCCAAATGCTCCTCTGAGAGGACGGCGCTGCTTCAGAGCCCCGAGGGGAGTGCCCTCCCCCATCCCGGCGTCCCTGCAGCCCACAGGTGATGGCGCCGAGCGTCCCCCGCCCCGCTGCCCCCACGGTGTCCGGACTCCGCCTCTCCGGAGCCAGAACGAGCGGGGGACCCTCCCACGCCCAAGGCCGCTCTGGGCACAGGCGCAGTGAGCTCAGCGAGGAGCTTCCGGGGTGCGGGTACCTCAGTCCAGGGTCGCAGGGTCGCAGGGTCTGGAGCCCGGCTGGACCCTCCCTACAACCCCCACACCCTACATACATGAGCTCAGTTTCTCTTTTTATACCATCAATTTTTTCTTTCCCTTCTCTCTTTTCCCCCACCTGTCCTTCCCCTTTTCCTTTGGAACATTTTCTTCCTATCGCACGCTAACTCTCATACGTTTTGGCGTTCATTTACGCCTTCAGTTTTTCACACTAGAGAAAAGATGTTATTTGCACATTGGTGCCCTATTTATTTCATTTACGAATATGTCTTCAAGGTACATCCATTTCAGTATAAATGACTCAAATTTATCATTCTTTGTGATGGAGTAATATTCCATTTTTATTTTTAAAATAATTTTTATTGTGAAATAGGTAATTTTCTATACACATTGTGATCACACTCACCATTGAGAGTTTGTACCAGTAAATGGCAAGACCAGGTTCTCATTTTTTCCCTTTCCCATATTCAAGCTACAACCCCCATCCCCTAATACATAAGCTTTGTTTTCCCTTTTTTACCATAACAATTTTTTCTTTTCCCGTTACTTACCCCTACCCCCCCATTTCTCTTAGAATATTTTCTATTTTACAATGTCTATCATACATTCTAGAACTCATTTACATTTTTAGTTTCTCCTCCCAGAGAAAAGATATGGTATTTGCACATCTGTGACCTATTTATTTCACTTATGAGTATGTCCTCAGAGTATGTCATCTGAGCCTCGCTCTGTCTTTTTGTGGGAATGAGGAATAAAGGGAGAACGTTTTGAATGAAATATCGAAGGCCAGCACAGAGGGAAATCATACTAAGGGGACATAGGCCCTTAAGAACAGTAGTGTAAGATGCCATCTAGTACTATGGCTTCGCTGCCAACTTCTCCTCGGCAAAGTCGACCTCTCCTTAACCGTGTCCCTGTCCTCAGGCTGCCTATGACGTGTACTTGGGGCGCTGACCTGACCCTCCGTCCGCGCTGACTCCCTCTCCTCTCCCTGAGTTCAGGCTCCTGCCCCGGGCGTGCCCGGCAGGTCACACCTTCCACCCTTTTCTGTGTCCGGGGCCACCACACCCCACTCGCCGCGGGCTGTTCACCGAGCACTGACTTGAACGTGCCCTTGGGGTGCGGCATACCCGGGTTTACAGCCCAGACGGCTTCAGGGGGCTGAGAGAGTGGCTTCATTTCATTGCTGTGAAACCAGGAGAAACTGAAAGAGGGAGGAGTGAAGGAAGATGATCAGGTCCAGCCTGCCTTATTTATGTTCAGCTCGCCATCTGCACAGCCGTAAAACATAGTGTTAATGTTTTTTAGTGGAGAAAGAGGCCCATGAAGGTAAAGAGGCCTGGAACCCCAGAAGTCACGTGGCTGCCCTGGACCAACTTTGCAGGACTAGAGTACGTACAGGTCCACGCGACTCGGGTGCCTGTTTGCGTGGTCTGCTTTCCCGGCTAACTTTCCGCATCCGCTGCCCCGGCCCAGGGCTCAGGGCTCGTCCCCAAAGTGCGAGGCTTCTCCTGGCGCTGATAAGTGGGTGCAGATGGAGTGTGACAGGTCACTGTGCCGTTTCGTTCGCACAGTCACCTCTCTGGCGGCCGCACGGAAGGTGGGAGGGAGGGGCTGTCACACCGTCTACAAAGTCCGCACCGAGTGAGAGGCGTGATGCCCCCTTGCCAGTTGCCACACCACGGGTTCTGGGTCAGCGCCCAAAGGAAAGGGCTTTCGTTGCTCCTGGGTCAACATGGTCACGCGACGTCCGCAGAGCAGGCCCGGCTCTGCACACCGCACCGCCTGGCTGACGTCTGTGTGAGGTGCGAGGATGGACTCCCCGGACACTGGAGGGGTGTTTGTTTTGCTGAGGGCCTTTCGGTCTAATGATGTGGGGGTTCACGCTATTTAAAATATTCCCGATACATTTTCTGTGGGTCATTTATAGTGAGTGTGAGATCGAGGAAACAGAGTGATACCTTGGTTCATAAATGCTTCTTTATGTGAACACTTTGGTTAGTGAACAGAAACACTTGGCAGAATGTTGCTTCTGTTTATGGATTCTGTAACATTGAACCTTATGGGGAAAATTGATTTGGTTCATGACCAGAATCAAGGAACAAATTAATTTCATGAAACAAGGCACCACTGTAACAACTAGATTTCACGGGGGGCACAAGATGTTTTTTAAAGAACTGACATTAATTTGTATTCAGACATTTTACTTTTTTTCACCTAAAATGAATTACATCCGGGGCCGGGGATACAGCTCAGTGAGCCGCCTCTGCCTGGCAGTGCCAGGACCTGAGTTGGAGCCCCTGTACTGCTGCAAAATAATAATAACAATTACATCTGGCAAACCCAAATAAAATCCAGAAAATAAGTCAAACTTTTCCTTTGCATTGTAAGTTATGGACAACGCTGTCAACTGCCGTTTCTTTCCCCTAATAAACTTTTCTGTCCCGACGTCACCTGCCGCTTTCTGACACAATTGCCATTTGACTTCCCTTTGAAGGAAGCTGAAGGTCTCATGTCATCACAGACTCCGGGCAGTTGGCTTCTCCGTCTCCCGGCCCGGAGGACGGCGCGTGATTGGCCTCAGAAGTCCCTCGCCCGGCCGCCTCCTTTTGATAGTGACAGCCCGTAAGTCCTCAGTGGAGTGAAGCCGTGACCTTTCTCTTCCTGAAGGTCAGGAGTCGGGCACCCTCGCTCCCTCCTGGGGCCCCTGATTTGCTGCCTGGTGACCGCGAAGCCGTCCTTAAGCCCCGCCTCCTCCTCCGGCCTCCGCTGGCTGTTCGTGTTGCTTCACAGCCGGGAGAGGAGGAGCCGGCATCTCCCCAGGGCTCCCTTCCAGCGGGGCTCACGGCGCCTGCAGGCCGCGGGACGGCAGGACGGGGGAGAGCAGTCCCCGGAGGTCCTGCTGCGGGACGGAGGCGGCTCCAGCGCGTGCCCTCTGCAAGCTGCCCACACAGGGACTCAGAAGAGGCAAAGCTACACACAGGGCAGGGAGCAGCTGCAGGCCGGGGCCGCCGGGCAGAGGGCATGGCCCTCGGAGGGCACATCCTGGGCAGATAAGGCGAGCGCCCTCAGCTGCTGGCGTGTTCTCGAAGCCCGTCAGGCCCCCAGGCAGCGCTTTGTGCGGCTGTAGCTGAGGAACAGATGCCAGAGGCCCAGCTGGGCACTTGGCTGGCAGAGACAGAGCCGAGGACACAGGCTCGGCTAGGGCATGTGCTGGTCCCTCTGGCTCCGCCTTGCTCAGTGCCCACCGAGGGGCCAGCTCACTGCCGGCAGGGTGTTGCAGACACAGCCCGGGCCGAGGAGCGGCCACACAGGGTAACACGAATGCTTCAGATTTATCCCCTCTAACCCACTGCTTTATTGAAGGGATTGAATGAAATTTCCTGACCATAACTGGTATTTTACAAAACATTATACAAGTTATTAAGCACTGTATTATTCCAGTAGAACACTTATTCTTTCTATAACAGCGCTGCATTGGCAGACAGTTGTGAAACTGGCATGATGGTCTGTCAGTAACGTTTCTTGGTGGAGGAGAGAGGCTTCCTGTGACAGATGCGGTGGGCATTGCTGTAGGAGAAGAACCAACCCAGAAAGCATATTTCGATCCGAGAGCCCCCCACCCCGACACAGCCGCTGTGGGCGCCGCAGTGTGGTCCCGGGCTCAGCATCTACCAGGGCAGGAGCGAGGACCCAGACACAGGTGCCACCCACCAGCCCCACCCGATGCCCGCTGGTGTAGGGCTAGCCCTGGCTTCCTCCTGATGGCGCCAGGAAGGGAGGTGTTCAGCCTGTGTCACCTGGCAAAGTACTCACACGCCTTCGATGCTGTATGCCACTTAGAGCCACACACTAACACGGGCAGTGCACACTGAGGTGCTCATACATACATGTGTAGTGTGTATATACATGATATAGAGCTTACACTGTATACGCACACACTGATAAATAGGTGGGTGTCGATTCCATGCCGATGTGCACACATGTGGATCGTAAGTTCACCACACACACACACACACACACACACACACACACACACACACGCAGAACATTTCTGCTTGGTTTCCATTAGCGAGGCTGCCACAAACACATCTGTCTTCATCAGCACCTTTGCTCATTAAGTAACTACTTAAATGAGCCTCCCAAGTGTATTATTATTATGGAACTTACTTGAAGTAAAAATGTTCAAGCACTTCAAAGAGTAGAGGATTTTACAATCCATGCACAGAAATCTCCCAGCCCGCGGCTGTTCTCTCTTCTTCGCCTCCTGGCATGGCGAGGCGATCACGCCGACAGCTGGCCCTGGAGCTCGTGCCAGAGGGAGCTTCTGCTCCGTGACTCTGTGAGATGCACAGCAGTCCTCCGGGGCAGGACAGGCACCGACAGGGTCTGGCTTCCCCCGAGAGCCGGGGAGCGCGAAAGCCCCGGGATCGGGTTTGCCAAGGGTCAGGCAGCCCCACAGATCCTGAATATTCCACTGAGGCACGCGTTCCTGGAATTCGCGTCACACACTCAGCTACGTGGGTTTGCGACACACTGAGGAAGGGACTGGTTGGTGTTGGGGCCGGTCTTTAGCAAAGAAGTTAATATGGTCACGGGAAACGAGGGGCGAGAGAAAACCTTACGACGCACAGAAACCCAGAGCCCACGCCAAGCACGGCCCCAGGGGTGGCAGCGTGCTCAGAACTGACCTCCACCAGAGCCTCAGAATGCGACTTGATTGGCAGTAAGACCTCTCTCCTGGTGGCTAAAATAAAGAATAAGCCCCTCCGGAGCCACCGTGCCCGAGGCTGGTGTCTTCAGGAGACGGGGAGGAGACAGACACCCAGAGCAAAGAGGCCCAGGAAGAAGGGACAGAAACGGGGCCTTGCTGCGATGACCTGGGGCCGCCCGGGGCCGCCGGAGGCCAGAGGGCAGGGAGGCGTCTTGGCTGGAGCCTGGAGAGGTGCAGCCCTGGTCCTGGACCCAGCCCCGGACTGGGAGGCAGTGACTTCTGCTCTCAGAGACCCCGGTCGGGAAGGCAGGAGCTTCCCGAAAACACGGACGACCGCTGGGCCTCAGACGGCCCCGGACAGAAGCAGCTGGGCCTCGGACCCCCCAGGCCGGAAGCAGCTGGGCCTCGGACCCCCCCC
>PVIC010027723.1:0-23695 GCA_004025085.1 Thryonomys swinderianus
TTGAGACAGGGTCTAGCTTTGTAGTTCAGGCTGGCCCTGAGCTCACTATGGAGCCCAGCAGGCCTCCACGAACTCAGCAATCCTCCTGTCTCTGCCTCCTGAATGCTGGGATTACAGGCGTGAGCCACCACACCCAGCATTGTGGTATGCGGTGTTGATTGCTGGTGGGTGTGAGTCTCCACGCCCAGCATTATATGTGGTTACCGGGGATCAAACTCAGGACCTTGCGCTTGCGAGACAGGTGCCAGAACCACTGAGCTAACCCTCCGGTCCCACATCTTTGGAAATTTTAAGGGAAACACCTTGCTGTCTGTTTCTGTCTCTATCTGCCTCTTTGTATTTCTCTCACTGTCTCTCTGTTTCATGTTGTCTCCCTGTATCTCTGACTCTGTCTGTCTGTCTGTCTGTCTGTCTGTCTGTCTGTCTGTCTGTCTGTCTGTCTCTCTCTCTCTCTCTCTCTCTCTCTCACACACACACACACACACACACATGCAGAGTCTCTTCCATCACTAGCACACCTAGTGCAACAGTAGGCTCTGCCCTGGCCTTGGAAGGCTTAGGGTAGGTAGGTAGTCTAGGCTGACTCAGAGCTAGACAAATGAAACAAAACTCTTCTCTGTTTTCTTGCCTCTATTTTCTCTTAGAGGGTAAATATACATTTTTTATTTAATAGGATTGGTCATTTCTAAATGTCAGTTTAGGGCTCTGTAAGATGTCAGCTACTCATATATCTAGCTCTGGCATGAGGCCTATTAAATCTCAGCACAACTCACTGGACTTTGGGAGATTTAATTTTTAATAAAATTTTATTTTGTTTGTGTGGCTATTTTCATAATGTGTCACGTTTGTGCAGAAATTTGTGGGAGGTATTTTTCTGGAGAAATATCCAGATATTCCTTAGATAAGTGGTTAAAATATCATTTTAGTATATGTGTTGCTGAAGCGAGCACTAAAATATCATTTTAATAGCATGTTAATATCACCCTGTTCTTCATATACAGTAAGTTCTGTGCTCTCAGGCTGATGTACTGATAGGTTCCTATTAAACACTGGGGTGAAATTGTCCTACATACAAATTTACTACATTGTTGTCTTACAGACATAAATCATGTATATGTATTCTCATATACATTCTCAGACAGGGATTTAGTTCAGTTGTTCTAGCAGCTGACTCATAATAGAAGGTCCCAAGTTTTGTCCCCAGTACCAGAAAGAAAGAAAAGCAATTCTTACAGATTCTCACCTACAGTTATAGTTAGGTAAAAGACATATCCTGTATGTATTATACTGGATAAAAAGTTAATAACATAGAAAATCAAATGATGGATGAAAACAAGGAATTAATATGAATTTTTATTTATTATCAGAGAACTATAAAATTTAAGCAATTAGTCTATATTATTCAGAGGATCTCCCTTTCTCCTTCCTCCTGCAAAAATAAAAACAAAGATGCTGGGCGAGGTGGCTCATGCCTGTAATGCCAGCACTCGGGAGGCAGAGACAGGAGAATTGCTGAGTTCGAGGCTTGCCTGGGCACCATAGTGAGCTCAGGGCCAGCCTGAACTATAAAGCAAGACTCTGTCTCAAAAAAAATAAAAATAAAATAATAAAAAATAAAAACAAAGAAAACTCATTTGATTACTAGATATAAGATAGAAGATGCCTTTCAAATGATTTTTATTGTGTTTGTAGTATATTTTGCTCATTTTAATGGAAAATTATTCTAAGATGTGCATGTACTTCCTTTTTGCAAACACACATCTGTTCAATGATTAAATATTTTTCTATGTTTTTACAACTGTTATCTATCCAAAGCATATTTTAGTAAGCTCTGTGTTTTTTTCTCTTAGTAAATTACATAGACAATATCATGCTGATGAGAGCAAATAAATTTATGAGGGAAAATCAGTTCTATCATGCATTGTTGCACAAATATCCTTAACTTTTGAGGGGAACACCTGCCCAACCCTGTCCCTGCTTTCCCATTCTGAACTTCTCCAACTCTGAAATCTGCACAAAACAGAGTATTGAATGGTCTGATTTAAGAGCTGTAAGTCTTAAGTGAGAGCCAGGTTGCATAGTGACTCACTAAATATAAATCAGATGCTTGGTAATGTTGCTGAGATAACAAACATTGATTCAGCAGCTGTGAGAGTCAAGATCTGTTTTAGTAATTTTAGACCCTGAGCAATAATATGTGTAACTTCTCTTTGATCTTTTAATTTATTAAAATTACTCACGTCCACAAGCAATCAGTATTACACCCTACAATGCCGGGCGTGGTGGCTCACGCCTGTAATCCCAGCACTGGGGAGGCAGAGGCAGGAGGATTGCCATGAATTCGAGGCTTGCCTGGGCTACATAGTGAGCTCAGGGCCAGCCTGAACTACAAAGTGAGACCCTGTCTCCAAAAAAAAAAAAAAAGTGGACTTTACAATTTAAAAAGATAAAAGTTGTACTGGAGTTTTATGTTTAATCAGGATTCAATTCTATTGGCAAGAGAGATTTTTCACCTGTTTTAAGTACTACATAACATGCATACAGTTCAAAAACAGCACATGTTGGTTCTTTAAAAGGTGCTCTTGTACTTATATTTTATTTTATGTGTTTATTCAATAAATTTAAAAATGAGGAGTGTGGATATAATCTAAGAAGTATTTCTTATTTGTATGTAATTTAGCACATTTTTGTTTTACATGCTTTGCTAACACTTTTTCCTTTTAAATGCATTTACTTTCATGCTAAAATATATAGGTTTTGGCTACAATTTACATTTTGTCCTTACCATTACCTCTTATTCTATGGTTTTATA
This sequence comes from Thryonomys swinderianus, assembly GCA_004025085.1. Classification (NCBI taxonomy): domain Eukaryota; kingdom Metazoa; phylum Chordata; class Mammalia; order Rodentia; family Thryonomyidae; genus Thryonomys; species Thryonomys swinderianus. Next base: position 2,813 of record PVIC010027723.1, read on the forward strand.
AAAACTATATTAATCAGGTTTGTTTAGCAACTGTCATTGTTGAAATCTTGTTCACTTCTATCTAGTAAGGGTGACCTGTAGTTCTTATCACACCTTAAGGTTTCCCTAATACCAATAAGAAACTCATTTATCACAGAATATCTTTGAAGAAAAAAAATTCACTCTGCTGTCACCTCTATTTCCCATTCTTGATGAGAGTGACCAATAGTAACTCCTTACGTCTTTTTAAATGAGATCATGAAAACTCTTTCAAAGGATTAGGAAAAGATGAGAGTAGTACTTGTTCCAACTTCCTCAGCTATCATTAAAGGGAGAGAAACCACAGCAGATGTTATGGACCACATTGGATATTCATGACCATTCACAACCCCGATACAGAAGAAATACATCCAGTGATGAAGAATATTGTTTCTTGCCATTTTGTAGGAGTTTAGAGCAGAAGTATCTCCTAAGTGGAATTAAACTATTAAGGTTTTTTAATGAATATTTATCACATGCCCCAATTTCTACCTAAAAGCAACCAGCAAAAAGATTTCACATTCAGAAAATTTGTAAACATTTTTACATTCTTGGCTTGGTGGTGAATAATTTCAACACATCCCTTTGGATCTCCACATTTCTCACTCAATCATTCATTTATTTACCAAAAGTACATTGAGTTTCTTCTCTTTACAAGGTGTTGTGGCATAGGTCCTGTAGATTGAAAGCTGAAGAACATGGAGTTTTAATGATTGAACACGAAAATGGATGGATATTGTAAACTTTGTGGGGGGAAACGGACAGAGAGAGAGGTAGAGATAGATAAAGAGGTAGACACAGTGAATGTCTGCCTTTTTAATAAACTTTTATCTGGTTCCTCAGCACTGGATGGTAACACTCACACTGCATAAGGTGTCTATTCCTTGTATAGTCCACTGACTCAAATGTCAATCTTTTCTGGAAATATCCTCATAGATATAACCAGAAATAATGCTTTACCAGCTAATTGGATATCTATTAACCCTGTCAAGTTGACATCTAAATGTAATTATCACAGTTTCTCAAATGGACAAGAATATCAGGAAATTGCAGGAAGATTAAGAATATGAGTGGCATAAACCATGCTGTACTCACAATCATCTTCAGTTGACTTAGTTTTTGCCATCGGGCCCACCTTATACAGCCAGTTTTCCCATTTATTGTCCATAAGGCACTTCGTTCTTCCAATGAATTTCTGCTGATCTGGTCTCATTTGTTCTCCAGGTACACTGGATCATATGTTGGAGAGTTTGAGAATCCCCTAGGATCATCAGTTGCTGAGCAGAAGTCCTAGAAATAAGATGACTTCTGCCTAAGTAAGACATTCTGATAAGTAGAAAAAGCTGCCAAGGTAAATTTCAGTCCAAATCCAAACTCAAAGGCAGGGGAAGACCCAGATCAAGCACAATTATACACTGGGAATTAGCTGTTATTCTATACTTTATTTTATTCCCACTATATTCACATATTGCATTCCACAGACTGGCTACAACTCACCACAAGGGCAGGCATTCTCTTTCATTCAGCCTCCCAACTCCATTGTTGATTTCATCCTTCCAGATACACCAAAAAATACCATTTGACAAAATACCTGAGCATCTCATGGCCCTGTCAATTTGATACATAAAATTAGTCAAATTGGTATGTGTTTTATCAGGTGAATTTTTTAAAACTTTGATATAATTTAGGTAAGATGAAGTCTCATAGGATATTGCTTAAAAAGAAAGAGAAGGAAATTATGAGAGAAAAGACACTGGAGTATTCATATAGTAAGTCTAAAATCCAAGTAATAGTTTTCACAAACAGAAAGTACTACATAACATGCCAGACGTGGTGGCTCACGCCTGTAATCCCAGCACTCGGGAGGCAAGGACAGGAGGATTGCTGTGTTCGCGGCAGCTTGCCTGGGCACCATAGTGAACTCAGGGCCAGCCTGAACTACAAAGCGAGACCCTGTCTCCAAAAAGCAAAAAAAAAAAAAAAAAAAAAAAAAAAAAAAAAAGAAAGTACTACATAACATTTTCACATACAAAGTATTTTATTTGTACTCAACATAGTGAAGAAATAATGAGTCATGGCAAGTATAGATAAGAAATTCTAAAACAACAGTAATAATAAATAAGCATACAAGTCCCAAGTGGAAAAATATTTTATTAAGAAGACTGGACATAAACCTGTCATTGGTCTTATTAATAAAATATAAGAAGGTAGAAGAAAAATGAAAATATCTTTTAAAAATTTCAAGAGTAAAAAATATTCAGTTTAAGAATGCTGTGCCCACTCACACTTAATCAAGTATGAGGATAAAATAAAATTTCAAGTAGTCTCAAAAATTCTACTTCTATAGCCCCTTTCCCAGGAAAGTCTTTGAGAATCTGATGATGAACTCTACCTAAATGAGGATATAAACCAAGAAAAGGTATGATATTGACTATTAACCTGAGTCCAAATTCAGAGACAGCACACACTTCGAGGAGGTCATTTAGATGAGTTTGATAGAGGAATGGGAGTGACGGTAAGGACCTGTCACAACGCTAGTCCCAAAAGTTTGAGACAGAGTAGTATCAGAGTGACTAGCTTCCCACGGAAGGCTGCCTGGAAGGAGGTAAGGCTTTGCTGGCAATGCAGTCAACCTGTAGTTGCTCTCACAGTCCAGGCAGGAAGCATAAGCATCTCAAGCTCCTTCTCTCCCCTGCTGGTTCCAGCCACTGCTCCTCGCTGATGGAATCTAGTCAGAAACCTCCAAGGTCAGAACCCTGGGCACCGGAGAAGGACGGGAATGATCTGGAAGCACATCTAGGGAAACAAGGACAAAATGTCCCACGTGTGAGTGTGTTGGTCAGTGTCCCACTACCAAACTGAAATTCTGAAAGGGTTATTTTGGATCATGGATCTAGAGGTTCAGTCTGTGACCAAGCAGATCTATTGCTTTGGGCCTCTGGTGAGAGTGACTCATCATTACATGACCAGCAGCCAGAGCAAACCACGCACCTCCTGAGGAAAGAGGACTGAGGACCCAGAGTGCCACAAACCCCTTAAAGGACATGCCTCCGATGACCTTAGAAATGTGTTCTGATCCTTTCTCAAGTGCTTCAGCACCTCTCAGCACCACCACAAAGCCTTAAAGCACATGAATTCTTTGGGGACCACTGATCCAGACGATAAAGGGCATGAAACAGTGAGCCAAATAATAAAGAGCACTCAAAGGAATTCGCAGGCAGTGGTGAAGAAGAGTTCCACATGAACATTTGTGGGTGATGGAACAAAATGTATAACAACCCCCCAAACCTGCACCCATCTCATACTTTCGTTCTCCATGTAATGCCTGTGCACATAGTTTCTACCTGTTGATTACCCTTAAGTGGGTACACATGAATAGCAGTCTCTGCCCTCACAAAGATGGACCTGGGGGAAAAGTTACTGAGCCCACAGACAGAAGTATGGGACCACTGATCAGGGCTTCAAACGCCTGCATACTAAAAGGTTGTAATAAAAGGAGCATACGTATTCGAGCATACATACAAATATCCTATGTGTTAATTCCCCCCAAAGCCAGAGATTCTTCAAAGAAAGAGACAGTCAAGAGTCTGACTTCCTATGTCAAATACTGGTACTGGTACTACTGGTACTGGTCCTGAAAAGGCACTGCAACTTATGGATTTACACAGGACAAAACACCAGGCAAGCCCATACCGATGTATAACTTACATATCAAATGTCCCATACTCTTCAAAAATGTCAGTATCATAAAAACAATTAATGTGAGGCTGGGGATTTAGCTCAGTGGTTCTGCTGTCTGCCTTACGAACCCAAGGTCCCAAGTTCAATCCCCAGGAAGCATATACCACAATGCCAGGTATGGTGACATGCTCACCAGCAATCAGTACCCCATACCACAATGCTGGGTGTGATGTCTGTAATCACAGCACTCTGAAGGCAGAGGCAGGAGGATTGCAAGTTTGAAGCCTGCCTGGGCAACAGAATGAGCTCAGGGACAGCCTGAACTGCAAAGCAAGACCCTGTCTCAAATAAATAAATAAATAAATAAATAAATAAATAAATAAATAAATAAATAAATAAATAAATAAATAAATAAATAAATGCATTAGTAAATAAGTAAGTAAATACATACATACATACATAAACATGTAGCAAATTACCAGATTTTAAAGGATTTGTAATTTTAAATAAGTGCATAATCCTAAGCAAGAAAGATATTTATATAAAAGTATTATTAGAGGGTGTTACCTAGGACAAGTGGTACTTTCTAGATGAGAAATAAGAGTAAAATATATATCTCTTTGTAGATAAAATGGTCTTTTATATAAAAATATGCTAAGGAATTCAGCAAAAACAGAGCTAATGAATAAATTCAGCAAGTTTATAGTATACAAGGTTAATATGCAAAAATATCAACTACATTTTTATATATTCACAATAAATTTGAAAATGAAAAAAGAAAACTATTTCATTTTTACTGGCATCAGAAAGAACAAAATAAAAACTAACATTGTTGAAAGTAATTAAAGAATACCTGGTTAACAGGGAGACAGCCTGTGTTCATGAAAAACTTATGATTACAGTACTATGCAAAGTAATCAGTGGATTCAATTCCTAATAAAATCCTAGCTGGTTTCTCTTTCCACAGCAATTGACAAATAATTTTTAAAATTCATATGAAAATATAAAGGGCTCAAATGATCAAAACAAACTTGAAAGAGGCAAGTTGGAGGATTCACTCCCCAGTTTGAAAGCCCTCTACAAAACTGAAATAATCAAGATTGTGTAGTTCTATCATCACCTCAATATTCAGAACAGATCAATGCAGTAACATTTAGAGTGCAGAAATACATCTTCACTCTCATGAGCAATTGGTTTTCAATGAAGACCTGAAGCAATTTAATGAGGGAAAACAGTATTTTCAACACACAGTACTGGTACAACTAAATATCTACATCCAGTAAGTTGGACTTTACTTGACATAATAAAAAATAACTCAAATAGCTGGACAAGGTGGCTCACGCCTGTAATCCCAGCACTCGGGAGGCAGAGACAGGAGGACTGCTGAGTTTGAGGCTTGCCTGGACTACATAGTGAGCTCAGAGCCAGCCTGAACTACAAAGCGAGACCCTGTCTCAAAAAAAAAAAAAAAAAAGCAAATAGATCATGACTTGTATATAATGTCTAAACTATGATACTCTTTTATGGCAAAATCTTTGGACTAAATAATGTTTTCTTAAGTAATTCACCTAAAATACATATGGCCAAGAAAAATAGAAGATAAATTGGACTTCATTGAAATGGTAACATGTGCTTCAAAAACATTAACAATTCATAAATAAATGTTGTAAATACTTAGACTTTAATTTGAATACCCATTTCTCCAAGGAAAATATCAAATTGTCAGTAAGAACATGTAAAGGCATCCAATATCTTTAGTCATTCAGGAAATATAAAGGAAGATATTTTCAATGGGATACAATTTCTCAGGTACTTTGAAGATTTAAATAAAAATGATAAGCAATATCACAAGTGTTAGAAGGAAGAGAAATTAGAATCCCCACCCATTATTTGATGGAAGTATAAAATAGTGTATCTGTTTTGGAAAACAGATTCAGTTCCTCAATCTGTTAAACATAGAATTACCAATGTGACTACTAAAGTTTCAGTACCCCCCAAAAATAAAGACATATACCCATACAAAATTTGCAAAGAATATTTAGCCCAAAGGTAAATCCAAACAGTGTCTACCAACTTAAAAATTGATTAAAAAATGTGTTTTATTTATACAATCAAAGTGATTTGGACATAAAGTACCCCCAAGTACAATTTGTCACAGCATGGACAAATCATAAAACCGTGACAGAAGTGAGTCACCAGTGGCCATGTATTGTACGATTCCATTTCTAATGATCAGAGTTGGTAAGTCTAGCAAGGATTGACTCACAGCTAACTAAGACTGGGGGAGAATGGAGGGGAAAAACTAGTAAAGGGTGCAGGTTTTCTTTTGGGATGATGGAAGTAATCGAGTTAGATTAGAGAAATAATTTTACAACTCTAAAATTCCTTGGGTTCTACACTTTTAAGAGGTGAATTTTATGGCATATAAATTCTCAGTGAAGAACGTGATCATAATGTGTACCTAAAATGTACCAATAAGCTCAATTTATTAAAAAATAAATTACAGGTCTGGAGATTTAGCTCAGTAGTTCTGGTGCCTACCTCGCAAGAGCAAGGTCCTGAGTTCAATCCCCGGTAACCACATACAATGCTGGGCGTGGTGGCTCACGCCTGTAATCCCAGCACGCGGAGGACAGAGACAGGAAGACTGCTGAGTTCAAGGTTTGCCTGAGCTACATAGTGAGCTCAGGGCCAGCCTGAACTACAAAGCGAGACCCTGTCTCAAAATAAATAGACAGATAGATGATAGATAGATTAGATAGATAGATGATATATAGATAGATGATAGATAGATAGATAGATAGATAGATAGATAGATAGATAGATAGATAGATACTGCGATAAAGCTGTTAATAAATAATATGTAAAAATAGAGAAATGATGGGCTTAGAGGCAAAAATGTCCAAGATCTAAGAAAAGAAACATCATCTTCAATAAAGTTTGCGGGAGCCATGTGGCAAATAATTTCTAGGGGCTAAGACTGACCACCAGATGAGACCAAAGAATTGTAGTTTAAGGAAACAGATTTCCTGGTGCCAATAACATGAATTAGCTTGAAAGTGGATTCCTATCCTGGGGCTCATGTGTGAACACACCCAACCTGACACCCTGATATCAGCAGTGAGATTTTTCAGTACAAGCCAGGAGGTTGTGACTTATACCCCTGTGAACTAATGTGGTTGTTATTAATCTGCAAAGTTCACAGTGATCTGTTATAAAACAATAGAAAACTAACAAACAGTATCAGTATCCTAAAAATAAGAATAATAACACTAACTACTCCATAAGATAATCTGAATCCTTTTAAAATACAACCATATAAATCATTAAGCCATCTTAGGTATAGTACATGCTTATTTTAGATTATCTCATCGTTATTTTTGCTGTTACTGAGGTGAAGTAAAGCAAAACCTCAAAAGGAAATTATATCTTCCAAAGAGAAAGCATGTCTTCCAGTAGTAAGACATGACAAGCTTCAATTTATTCATTAATATGCTGGCCAGGAAATTTTGGCATGCCTAGCTGTGAAAAGCATTCTTCATAATGCATTGGCTTTTATTCAATATTGGATTCATCTAAATGGTGGCATTATTTAATAAAAGATAGCATCCTCGGCCTTTAAAGTATGCATCGCAAGCCTACCTCTCAAGTTTTGATGATGGGTGGAAAATAACGTAGGCACCAGGAAGCATCTTTATATATATCTCCTGAATATGATATTTAAAATCTTATATATTAACTGTAAAACTGAAATACTGCTGCCAATTAACAAAAAGAAAGTGGCATTTGTGGAACAGACAGGGGAAACCACCCAAAATAATGTTACCCAGATAAAATGGACTGAAGAATTTTGTGTCAACTTACCCCAGCTATAGCCTAGCACTAGGCACAGCTGAGATCATATCTGAAACTGACAGATTGCAAATGAGCCCATGCGAAGCAAAATAGCACTGGTTCCCAGGTGGTGTTCCTCATTAGCACTGAAGTGGATAAACTGTCAACGCTCATAATGGTAGGTGGAGCTAGCCTTATGTGAGTTACTTCATAACTGATGTTTATGTTTCACAGTACTGCCAAAATTACCTTGAATAATTCTCCTTATGACCAAGTAAGTGGATTTCCACTTCTTGATCTTCACAGATTATTGAATGTAAAACTACTTTTAATGATACATAGTGTTTTTAAAATCTTTTGACTTAACAGATGTGTACAATAAACTGACCAGAGTACTAGTGTATGGCCCACCTCCAAACATAGATGTAGAGATCTGTGGAAAACTAACAAAAACTAAAATGCTAGAGAAATGAAATTGGAATATACATTCTTAACAAAATGAAAGTGACATTGAACTGTGTGACTCTTTTAAGCAGATTAAGATATGATTCTAAGAAAATCATTAACTAAGAGGCATCAGATACCTGCCTGTGACAAATAACGTGTTACCTGACATTTCTGGCTAAATTAATTTTGTTCTCCAACCTTAAATATAAGTTCATTAACTTCATATTGCTTTTATATTTTGGATGCTAAGAAAATTATCATATTCATTATCCTTGATAGGCTACTAATTTTGGAAGATAAGTTTATTCATCATCTTTGCAAACATCTTTGCTCACCATCCAAAGGAATGGACTTATAAGTTATTTTATTAATATATGATCTTATCTTAATTATTTATATGCCATATGTATGGATATCACATTCAAAATGTATAATTAATTGAGCAAAATAACCAATTAGCATATCACTATCTCAAATCCAGGATAAATCCTGACATATGAATGCTAATACAGAGCATGTCACCTTATACAAAGGGAAAAGGAGGGATTTGCTACATTAATAAATGAAAAAAATATAACTATTTTAATCTATTTGAAGAAAACAATTAAGCATGTTAGGCATAAATAAATACTTGAGAGTTTAATTATCAAACATAGAAGAATAAATATAAATTTGACTAATTTACTGGCATGTTAAATATCATTTTATTTTCATTGTTCTTCCTTTATTGAGTTTAATGGTACATTTTAGGTATACATTATGATCATATTCCTCATTGAGAATTTTTACCTGTATATGATGTATCTTAATTCTTTTTTTTTTTTTTTGAGACAGGGTCTCGCTTTATAGTTCAGGCTGGCCCTGAGCTCACTTTGTAGCCCAGGCAAGCCTGGAACTCAGCAATCCTCCTGCCTCTGCCTCCCAAGTGCTGGGATTACAGGCATGAGCCACCATGCCCAGCACTGTGGTATGTGGCATTGATTGTAGGTGGGTGTGAGTCACCACGCCCAGCACTGTATGTGGTTACCAGGGATCAAACTCAGGACCTTGTGCTTGCGAGGCAGGCACCAGAACCACTGAGCTAAATCTCCAGGCCTGATGTGTCTTAATTCTTATTTTTCCCATTTCCCTGCCCTTACTTCAACCCTTTGTCCCACTATATACACAAGCTTTGCTTCTGTTTTACCATTTTACCATCAAATATTTTTCTTTTCCTTCTTTCTGTCCCCTGCCCCTTCCCCAGTTCCCCTTCCCCTTTGAACATTTTTCTTCCTGTTTTGCAATACTTATCATACATTTTGTACCACATTTACACCTTTAACTTCTCACACTAGAAAAATGATACAGTATTTACACAACCATGTCCTACTTATTTCACTTATGAGTATGGCCTCAAATTGTATCCATTTAGCTGTAAATCCCATTTGACACTGTTATTTCCCTGTTGGGTATAATTCCCAAAAGAATTAAAGCATCATACCATGACAACATTTGTGAACCCATGCATATCACAGCACAGTTTGTAATGACTAATTTTGGAAACAGATCACACGCCCATCAACGGGTGAGTAAATACATAAAATGTGTTTTTCTATAAAATGTAGTACTATGGAGCCATAAACTGGGGATATTTTAAATGGTCTTATTAGAACATAAATGAAAGAGTTTAAATGCTTGTGATTAAAAAAAACAAAAAATATTATCTTTATCTCATAGCAGCATTTTTAAACCAGTTAGACTTGACATAGTCAATTCATCTCTATAAATTTAGTGTGGGTAAGGTTCCTACTGGAATTTCTATATCTTTACTATATTTGTCAATGAAGCACGTTCCCACAAGTTGCCAGAACAAAGAGATTATTTCACTGTCATCCCATACCTGAATAAGTGTTAGAAAGAATCTAAAAAATAGTAAAAAGCAGAGCAAAAAGTTAAACTACAATATGACAAAATTTTTATCAGCTGTATCTCAAACAAAGGGCTATTATCTAAAGTATACAAAGAGCTTAAAAATCAGGCCCCCCACCAAATTTAAAGACCTAATTCAAAAATGCATCTGAAATGAACAGACATTTTTCAGATGAAGAAGTAAAGGCAGCTAAGAAACATGAAGAAATGTTCGATAGCACTGGTCATTCAAGAAATGCAAATGAAAAGTACACTGAGATTCCACCTCACTCCACAAAGAATGGCTGCTATGATGAAATCAAGCAACAGCCAGTGCTGGTGGGGCTATGGGGAGAAAGGAACCCTTCTCCACTGTTGGGAATGTAGGCTGATGCAACCACTATGGAAATCATTGTGGATATTCCTCAAAAAAATAGGATTAGAGGTCCCATTTAACCCTACTATTCCCCTGCTAGGTATATACATGAAAAAATTAAAAGATTCATATCACAGTGACATATGTGCACCCGTTATTTTTTTTCAGTACCAGGGATTGAACTTGGGCCCTTCTGCTTCCAAGGTAGGTGTGGTACCACTCGAGCCAAATTCCCAGACCTTGCACCCATGTTTACAGCAACTCAGTTGTGATAGATAAATTTTTATTTTATTTTATTTTTTTGAGACAGAGTCTTGGTTTGTAGTTCAGGCTGGCCCTGTACTCACTCTAGAGCCCAGGCTAGCCTCAAACTCACAGAAATCCTCCTGCCTCTGCCTTCCAAGTGCTAGGATTATAGGCATGAGCTACCATGCCCGGCTGTGATAGCTAAATCTTGGAAACAGCCAAAATACCCATCAGCAGGAGACTTGATAAGGAAGATTTGGTGTTTTTATAGAATTGATCTTACTCTGCCATAAAGAACAATAAATTTGAGTCATTTATACCCAAATGGATGTACCTTGAAGATATATTCTTAAGTAAAATAGATGTGTAAATATCATACCATTTCTCTTGTATGAGAAACTGAAGGTGTAAATGAGTTCTACAATATATGATAGGTATTGCAAATAAGAAGAAAATGTTCAAAGGGAAAAGGGTTGATAGGGGCTAGTAAAGGAAAGAAAAGGTTGATGGTCAAATAAAAAGGTGATAAAGCTTATGTATATGGGGGCAGGGAGTTGTAGGGAGGGGAGGACAATGGGAAAAAATGAGAATCAAAATGTGTCATGTGCTGGCACAAACCCTCAATATTAAATGTAGTCACTATGTATATATAATATATACCAATAAAATAAATTTAAAAATAAAATATACATTAGAAGGACCAAAAAAAGAAAAAGTAAACATCTTGATTTGCTACAAGGGTAATTTTCAACATATATGTGGAAATAGTAAACACGGAAAGAACACACACAAAAAAGCCCAAAGCCATCCTAAAATGTAGAACAAAAATTGAAACAGTTACTTAATGAGTTGTGGTTTATTTACTATTCAAGTCAAACTAAGAAAAACATGTAGTTCAGCAATCCAAATGCAAAACTTAGATATCTATATGGTAACTCCTAGGAATATTATCATTCCAAAATCCTTCAGACACACATGTGTGACACAAAAGATTTTAGATCATAGATTTATTGATAACAACTGAGAAATAGAGATATGTTTCTTGACAGAGAAGAAATATGCATGGTTAATAAATAAGTGCAATTCAGTTATAAAGAAGGGTATATGAGTCAAAATGATGAGATCACATTTCATGTAGAGTTAATTCACATTATTCATGGTCACTGTGATCCACAAAGTCTCTAAGAAGCCTGAATCAGCAGATCCTGAGCCACTGCTTGTACAGAAAATATAGGGTAAGTTTCTGGCAAACTTGGAAACATTTTTTTATCAAATGATCACTACATAAATCAATCTAATTACATGCAGCATCTCTTTGTAATAAATCACTAGCTAGGAAAGGTATACCATTTTCCTAACCCTGGGTAATGTGATCACAAATTTCCTTAGCTTTCAGCCTCACAACAAATCTGTTCACTATTCTTTATTTATTGGTGATTTCATAAATCCACAACTTTACCACTTTTTCCTTTTTTCTGCAGCATCCTCATGGACTATAGATGTTATTTTAGTGCTTTCCAGAGGAACTTCACATACAGATTAGTAATTTTCTTTATCTTTGTCTGAATGTATTGTATTGTTGATAGAATAACATTAAATCTATTGCATTATAATTTGTGCCTGAAAAAAAATTCTGCGTCTGAATAAAAAGATTGTCTGACACATATTTTTTTTCTAAAAGGCACATGATAGTTTTTTTTTCCAACATGGATAATGGACAGCACTTCAGTACTGTTTTGAGGGTTATTTTAAACAGTAAAACACCAACAAAATCACACACACCAATATACACACAACATGGCACCAAACCTGACCATGAGAAAGTTACTAGTTTTACTGTAAGAGATGTCACAAGAAGGCAGAACACAGCCTTGTTTGACTTGAGCTAGAAAAATGCAACTCAGACACTTTACCACTCTGTCCATGTCCACGAATGACTAGGAAAGTTTCTTGCATATTGATTTTGAAGTTAAAAATACATCCTGACAAGTAGGCCAGCTTATGAATAATAAGGATTACTTATATATTGATGATGATTTCAAAATGATGAATAGAGTTGGCAAGCATGGAGGACTGTGCCGATGAAGTATTTCTTTGATTATATAAATATAAGAGGCCCACTAGGAAATATCAATCAGGAGTATTAAAATTGATCATATGTGGCGACACTTTAATGTGTGGATTTGACTGGGTTGTAGGTTGCTCGCAGTCAAGCATCATTCTGATTGTTTCAATGAGAGTTACAGCATGAGGTTAACATTTAAACTGGTAGATCAAGTACACTGCCATCCCTGGTGTAGGTGGGCCTCACCTAATCAGTTGAAGTTCTGAACAGAAGAAAAAAGCTGACCCTCCCCTCAGAGAATTCTTCCACCTGTTTGCAAAGTGGGATATCAGTTTTCTTCTGACTTTGGAACTGACTGAAACATTCACTTTTCTTTGGTGTCAAGCTTACTGGCCTTCAAACTAGACCTACCTGGGCCTGTCTAGTCCTCAGAAGACTTAATCTGGAACTTATTCCAGTGGTTGTCCTGGGTTTCCATCTTGTTGATTTGTTCTTCAGATATTGACAATCACCTTTCACAATCATAGAAGCCAATTCATTTTTAAAATATCTCTATCAACATATGCATATGTATTATAATAAATATGCATAACATGTTATATGTCTTACATTAATATCACATGTATATACCCACCCATATCATGTATATTTATAAAATTGTATGCATTCTACTTATTCCATTTGATAAGAACACTAATACACTGGAGTTGTACGTCTAAAAATACATTTTGAGAAAGTACTATAACTGCAAACAAAAAGAACTAGATAGTAATAAAATACATGATGAGGGAATTATGGAAAGATTATTTATAATATAACAAAGAGTGAAGAATATAAACATGAACAATAGTTTTCTGTACATAGTGTTAAGCTAGTATATCAAAAACTATGGTAGAGATATATTTATTTAACTGGAAAGTGGCTTATAAAATATTAACTAAAATGATTACTAGGATTCATGCATATTTGAGTCACATTTTAAAAATGTATATGACTTTATGCATAGAAGGAAATCTTAGAAGAAGTTTTAAAGGCCTGTAATCCCAGCACTATGGGAGGCTAAGGCATAAGTATATCAGTTGCCTCACCAGATACTTTAATAATTTGCTAAGCTTTATCTCAAGATTTAAAAAAAAATCGAAATTGGGGACTGAGAGTGTATCTTAGCATAAAGGCCTTGTTTTCAATCCCCATTAGCACAAAAAATGAAATTTCCATAAGGTATGTATATGATTGTTTTTTAAACATGGTGGAAAGTTAGTAGAAAAGGCTTTTTGGCATCATGGAAAGAACTTTGGATTTGGTGTCAGGTGACCAGGATTCTAAACTCACCTCTCATTAATCTGATAAAATCCTCTTGCTATAACTATGACACCGTGTAACTGAACACAGAGCTCTCCCAGGCCCAATCCTATCTTCTTTGAATACTTTGGTGATATTTTAGTATCCTGCACCCAGGAACCTAAGGAAGCACATCACTAATGGTTTCTCTGCACGTGGGTTGCTGGGGTGTTTCCAAGGTGTGCTGTCATCTTAATTTAGCTCCATCTTCCCTGTGGTGCTAAATGAAGGCACACAGATCACATGCAAGTTTGCACCGCCGATTAGTGTTGTCCAGGCTTCCTAGTGAGAGAAAGAGATGGTAAATAATACAAGGAGCATGGAAGTTAGCATTCAGTTTCACATGCCAGCTCAGTTTTCCAGAACACTTTGCTCATCAGTTTTTTTGTTTTAAAGAATGTTCCACTTGCTAAAGTTCTCTTGTGTTCTACATTCACTAGTATGGATAGATAAAATGCATAATGTAAAACAGTCGTGCCAAAAAATAAATAATTGAATAACTTTTTTTCTTCCTTTCACAAAAGACACGGCCTATTTTTTTTCGTTGGTACTGGAGACTGTGCTCAGGATCTCGTGCTTGCCAGACAGCCATGAGCCACTGAGCTACATCCCCAACCCACAAACCACATATTCCTGAGTCAAACTCCTTCCAAGTAAAATGGAGGAAAGATGAGCCTGCCTTGTAATTTTCTTAGTAACCAGAGGTAGTTGTGTACTACTTGACTATTATTTTAGACAGCTTATAAAGTATATCTTACATTGAATATATGGTCATAACATTAAGAAGCAAGTTAAGCAGTAAGACAGGAAACAAAGATTTAAAATTGGAATTCAATTTGGAACACAATTAAAATGATGTAGGACCCTAATATTTCATTCATATAATAAAATTCTTCTAGGCTTGCCAGTGATTAGATGCAGAGTCATTTCCTGTCCCCTCTAATAGATAATAACTCTGACATCGTGTCCTTTAACAAAGTGCCAAAGAACCAGCTCATGTACTTCAAGAAGAAAACAAATGACACTTTGTCAGAACTCTTGATTCTTGGATTCTGGACACTAATCTAGTGACATAATTAGATCTTTTTATTAATTTAAGTAATCTAATAAAACCTTTGATATTACTTTATCATGAAAACTATACACTTTAGAAACAACAGGCACAAAATTATGTTAGTGCATAACTGTGAACAAATTATAAGCCCTCTTATGAATTCAACGTATCTTAGTTTCTTATCAAGAGGGAAACGGTCATGCCAAGAGATAACATCTTGTTTCTGTCCCCTGACCCTGTTCCCACTTTTGATGACCTACAAATTCTGGGAAGCTATAAGTCTTCAATGAAATGCCATGTCAGATCAAGGTGATACAGAGCTTTCATAAGTGGGACAGGACTGTGAGACTTTTATTTTTAGGGGAAACGTACAGTAAGTAATACAACCTGTCAATCGTCTCATGAATTAATTATAAACTCAGAATAATTGATGGATTGTGTAACCTTCCTTTGGATGTGATCATATCTCTTAGAAGCTGAATTTTACATAACTTTGTGATTTAAAAACGACAATAAGTACAAAGTGAAAGTAGTAGGGTTAAGTCTGACCTCAAGGTTAGAGAAGGGTAATGCTCTGTGAAGGTATATTGCCACTAGGGAGTAGTTGTGATGATTCAACAATCATATAAATTTTTTTTCATTTATATCTATTTTTCAAATAACTATTAATTTACTAAGATAAACATACTCAAGATCTTGACCTATCTATATTTCTTTTGACCTAAGGGTACCATTAAAAAAAAAAAAACACTGCAACTCTGAAGGTCCCATGAATGGAGAAAATTTTACTAAGTGCTGCCTGGAACATTCTTCTATGTCTTTTTTTTTTTTGTCTTTGAATTCTTTTTTGATTAATTGATTTTATTCATACTTTTTTTTTTCTTTTTTTGCAGAACTGGAGATCGAGCTCTGGCCCTTGTGCTTCCAAGGTAGGCACAGTACTATTTGAACCAAATCCCTGGCCCTATTCATACATTTTATATACACATAATGATCATAATCGACATTGAAACTTTGTACCAGTATATGTACTACTTAATTCTTATTTTTCCCATTCCCTTGCCCAACCTACAGCTCCCACCCCTAAATACATAAGTTTTGTTTCCTTTTTTTTTTTTTTTTTTTTTTTGAGACAGGGTCTAGCTTTGTAGTTCAGGCTACAGGTGTGAGCCACCACGCCTGGCACTGTGGTATGTGGTATTGGTTGCTGGTGGGCGTGAGTCACCAAGCCCAGCATTGTAAGTGGTTACTGGGATCGAACTCAGGACCTTGCACTTGTGAGGCAGGTGGTGGAACCACTGAGCTAAATCTCCGGCCCTTGTTTCCTTTTTTAACATCACATTTTCCCCATCCCCCTTTACCCTTGAATATTTTCTATTTCACAATGTCTCTCATGCACTCTAGAACTCATTTATATCTTCAGTTCCTCACACCAGAAAAAATATATGGTATTTACACATCTATGATCAATTTATTTCACTTATGAATATGCCCTCAAGGTGCACCCATTTTAGTATAAATGACTCTAACTTATCATTCTTTATGGCTATTACTCCATTTTTTTAAAACCCACCCCCATATCTTTTTATCCAGTCTCTGGTTGATGGGAGTTTGAGTTGTTTCCAAGATTTAGCTATCACAAACTGAGATGGTATGAAAGTCACAAACTCATGAGGCCCAGAAAAGTGAATCTATTAAGCAAGACAAGAAACTGAATGCAAAAGGGTAAAACCAAAAAAAGAAAAAAATCAAGAACAGGAAAACACCATGATAGGTCTTAATCAGCCCATAACCATTAATGTCAATGATCTCAGTGTGCCAGTCAAAAGACACAGACTGGCAGAATGGATTAAGAAACAAGATCCCGGGCCGGAGGATTAGCTCAGTGGTTCCGGTGCCTGCCTCGCCAGCGCAAGGTCCTGAGTTCGATCCCGGTAACCACATACAATGCTGGGTGTGGTGACTCACGCCCACCAACAATCAGTACCACATACCACAGTGCTGGGCGTGGTGGCTCACGCCTGTAATCCCAGCACTCGGGAGGCAGAAACAGGAAGACTGCTGAGTTCGAGGCTTGCCTGGACTATATAGTGAGCTCAGAGCCAGCCTGAACTACAAAGCGAGACCCTGTCTCGGAAAAAAAAAAAAAAAGAAACAAGATCCTACAATTTGCTGCATATAAGAAACACACCTAAAATCAGAAAGAAATCCATAGGCTGAAAGTAAAAGGATGGAAAACAATTCTCCATGCTTTGGGAAACTGCAAAAAGATAGGAGTGGCTATCTTATTTGCAGACAAAATAGATTTTCAAATCAAAACTGATTAGGAGAAACAAAGGACACCACCTTCTTCCATTTCCACACAGCTCTGTTCCCACACATCTGACATCAATATTTTGTCTTCTCAAGCAGAACTAAACAGTGTCTTGAAGGGGCTAGAGACACTGGGCTGGGTGTTTCACTAAAGCAGAGAATGGTAAAATAAATTTTAGTTTATTAGGATATTTGCAGCCTACTGTGAAATGTTTTCTATGTCTCCCATTAAATCTCTGTCACCTGAGGACAGCCAGCTGTTCTTTACAATTCTCATTTTTGGCCACGGTTTCCTTTCTTTTTGCCAAAAGTATTGGATGGTTGATGACTTGATTTATAAAATCAGGATGCTTTTGGATTGCCTATTGTATGTGCTTATTTGTAGCCATATTTATTCTATTGAATCTGCTTTCTGCGTTTCTCACAAAAGATACTTGTGTCATAAATATAATGCTTAATTTCTAGTCATGTTGCAAGCTGAAAGCACCACAGAAAGTTATTTATTCTCTATGCCTAAACTGGAAAGCTGAAAATAAATACCCAAACTTTATCAGTCACTCATATTAAAAATAAAGCACAGAAATCTCAATTTATAATTCCTTATGAAAAACCTGGTAGTATTTGTTCCAAGGCTATTTTCTATGTTCACTCTCTGGGATAATTCATCCCACCTCATTTGTAACAAAGGACACAATCTGTGTAGGCAGTTTTCATATTTCTGTCCTCCCTTCCATTCTTTCTTAACTATAGCCACACATTCCAAAGAGCCTAGAGAGCCTACAGGTCCCCCAAGGGCTCGGCGCCTTACTTTCTCACTTGTTTGTATTCATCCTTCTTTTTTGTATGATGGGGAATTGAACCCAGGGTTTTCACACTGAGATAGTATTCCCAGCCTTCTTTTTAAATTATAAAACAAGTTCTTGCCAAATTGGCCAGGCTGGGTTCCAACTTGTGACGCTCTAGCCCCAGCCTGCCAGCATTCTGAGATGCCAGTGGTGGGTCCCTGTGTCCAGCTCCTCCTTCTTTGTTTCACAAGCCCACTGCTTGCCAAGTGTAAGAAATTCATGTTCCCCCATTCATTCCTTGCTCCTTCTGGAACTTTCCTGGTTCGAGTCTTTAATTCTTCCTACCCCAGTTAAAACTTTATAAAGCAGCTAGAGTAATCTGTGCAAGATTAACACTGGCCTGTCTCAGTTCTATATTTATCCTCCCACAGCTTGATTTTGCATGATTCCCCTCGGAAGGTCTCATAGGCATCATTTCAAGCTTTTTATCATCTCCAATCATAATAGCTCTGGCCTTTTGGCATCTCGGCTATCATAGCCTCTCCCAACTCAGAGGCTATATAAGGTTATTCCTTCTGCCTAAATAACTTCCTATTTATCTTCCTTTTCCTTTCACCTTTGGGATAGCCTTAGGCTTAAATTGCTTAAGTTTTCTCCTCTTTTCCAGGAATTCACGATGCATAACAATATATTATCTGCCATCCCTGACAATTCTCACACTCTACCTACAGGACAAAAAACATGGACTCACCTTATTCTAAATTGTGCTAAAGCTGTCTTCAAATGTGGAAAACAAAATAGCTTCAATATGAACCTGTGGCGGTGTGATGATTTGTTAAGTGCATCAGTGGAGAGCTCAATTTGGTATTGATTGTTATGAAAGAAATTTTAAATGTACTTGAAGAAGACATGAGCAAAATCCTTTATTAGGCAGAAGATTTTTCAAGCCATGAGTTACAACTTAAAAGCCAAAAGAGAAAATTTTGGCAAGATGTCTTCATGAAATATTTTCTTTCTATATTGTACAGATCCAAGGATTTACTCTTTTATTCACTTTTTTTTGGATGTATGTTGTTGAATCCACTGTGTTCTGTGTATATTGATGACTCCAGGGTCAGTCCATCTTCAGAGAAGAGACCCCTTCCTTGTTTTAAAATTGATGCTTTCTTCTGGGTTGCTCCAGCATTTGAAGACCCAAGTACAGCTACTCAGCAAAGACACATCTATTTTTCCTGGGTTGATATTTAAATAAGCTTCTGTCTCTCAGCAGAGGACACCCACAACAGTTTCAAAATGGAAACATTGCACTTGTAAAACATCTTGGACATTATCAGCTTTCACTGCAAGGTGCAAATGAGAATCGTGATCTAGGAAGTGCACACACCGTGCAACTCTGTGGCAGGCATGGGCCTGATGAGCATATGCATTTCAAGATGACAAGAATGCACAGATCTGCCTTTCATTGTGACACAGTGTGAGGACAACAGAAACAATGGAATCCCCAGCTGGAACCAACTGGGCAGGTCGCTTTGAGCATCAGTCAGTCTTTGAGGAATATAGAGGCAACGGTCACCTTGTATTGAGTAAACCTTGGAATTCTTTATTGATTTGGAGAACAAAAGAGACTGTGAATCTCCTGGAAACCTTTTACATGAACCATACAGGTGATTGCATGAGTAACGTAACAATATTTCCACCCTTATGCTATCAAAGAGTCTTCATCAAGTGTAGGCTGAAGAGGGGGAAGTTACAGTGAGATGCAAGGAAACCCACCCAAATCTGCTTCTCCCCCTGAGACTTTGAATTAACAATTTTGGTAAAGGTAGCTATTAATCAAGTTTTACATAATGTCAATTTCCATGTCTAAAAAGGAGTGGAAAGGCACATGAAAAAGCTCCTTATTCATTGTCCCACCCAGGTTATTCTGTCCATTTGGGCAGGAATTGTTTAGAATGTCAAACAATCATGGGTGAATATGTAAACACTTTAATAAAAATAATGTGCAATATTTTTAGTCATGACCTCAAAAACTCAAAATTCTGGTGACACTTGCTGCTATCTTTTCAGCCCTAGTAATATTTGAAGTTTGGTGAAGGAATATATTATTTTCATAGGTCCATTATTGTTCTTGTTACTACTACAATGTTTTGGTTTGATGTTTAAAATATCTGACCATTTCGATCCCCTCTACTGCAAATAAGTAAATAACATAACAACATAACATAATATATCTGACTATTAAATTACAACTAGTTCAGCATGAATATGTTTTTCGTTTTACTTATCTTTTAATAGGGAGTAAATACACATAGTTCAAAATTCAAAAGTTAGAATGTGATGGGATAGATCATGCTACAGTTGGCTTGTCCTGGCAAACAGGAGCTATCACACACATCAGTGCCTTCTGTGACAGTCACTGCTCATGACAAATGTAAGGATACAGGAAGAAAACGCTCAAGTGGGAAGAGGAACGAGGGAGGAGTGAGGGAGAAAAGGAAGGAGGAACAAAAAAGTGAAAATAGAAGGAGAAAATAGAAACAAAGCTTTTGTACAAGGGAAGAGAAGAGATATGAGGCAGGAATGGGATAAAATAAAATGTACTTAATTGTGAAAAAAATAACCCCACTTTCAACAATATATAAAGGAAAGAATATTTGCAAACAGAAATTAGTAAATAACATGAATTAAGTTTCTTCTTACCTCATATTAAACATTTAACAGAATGATGTTGGAAAAAGGTCTCAGGCTGTTTTCAACTCAGCTTCCTAATTTTGCTTTTCACTTACAATAAATATTTTTTGAGATTACTAGAATATATATATATATATATATATAT
>PVIC010027724.1:0-23671 GCA_004025085.1 Thryonomys swinderianus
GTTCGATCCCCGGTTACCACATATAATGCTGGGCGTGGTGGCTCACGCCTGTAATCCCAGCACTCGGGAGGCAGAGACAGGAGGATTGCTGAGTTCGCGGCGGCTTGCCTGGGCACCATAGTGAGCTCAGGGCCAGCCTGAACTACAAAGCGAGACCCTGTCTCCAAAAAAGCAAAAAAAAAAAAAAAAAAAAAAAAAACTCACTGTATCTTCAAATTCCTGACAACTTTGCATCTACACAAATCTGCTCTCCTTTTGAAAATGTTGTCATTCCAACAATTTTATATAAAAATGAATAATAGCACAGTGTGCAACCTTTGGCACTGGGTTTTTCCACTCATCATAATCTGGCAATTCCTCTACAGTGTCAAATCAATAGTTCATTCCTTTGTGTAACTGAGACAATTTTATGGTGCAGATATGCACCAGATGTTTTAACCAGTCTCCTAATAAAGGACATCTCTGTTGCTTGCCCTTATAGGCCATTACAGATAAAAGTTCTATAAACACTCATGTCTAAGTCTCCATGTGAACATGGAAGTTTTCATTTCCATAGAATAAATACCTAGGAGTGCAGACACTATGTTGTTTGGTTGCTACATGTTTTGTTTTTAAAGAAAGTGTTAAACTGTTTTCCAGAGTGGCTTTACCATTTTACAGCCCACTCTCCATGTGTGAGTGATTCCATTTCTCTAGCTTTGCCAGCACCTGCTGCTGTCACTAATTTTTTTAATTGAATTCTTTATTGGTACAATATATATACATCTCAAAATCACGTATAACATTGGGGAATTGGTACCCAGTATATGCCACAAGTTAATTCTCATTTTTACCCATATACCTACCCACCCACACCTCCTCACCCCCTTTATACATGCTCTTTTATTTTCTTTCTGTATCATATTTATTCCTTCCCCTCATTACATTCCCACACCAAATTTCCTATGGAAATTTCCCACTCTATAATACTTTCTAGAGCTCATTTGCCTCTACAGGTGTTCATGTCAAAGAGAAGATCCTGGAATTGTCTATCTGTGATCTATTGATTTCACTTATTAGTATATCCTCCAGGGGTCTCCATTTGCACCTAAATGCATCAATCTTGTCATTCTTTATGGCAGAGTAATACTCCATTTTATAAAAAAAAACACATCTTCTTTATCCACTCTCCAGTTGATGGACATTTGGGTTGTTTCCAAGATTGAGCTATCACGAACTGAGCTGCTATAAACAAGGGTGTACATCTGTCTTTCCAATGTGAGTTTTTAAATTCTTTTGGGTATATTCTTAGCAGGGGGATAGCAGGGTCAAATGGGACCCCCAGTCCTAGTTTTCTGAGAAATCTCCACACGGATCTCCACAATGGTTACACAAGTCTGCAATCCCACCAACAGTGGAGAAGGGTTCCTTTCTCCCCACAGCCATGCCAGCATTTATCATAGGCTGATTTTGTGATCGTGGCCATTCTTTGTGGAGTGAGATGAAATCTCAGTGTTGTTTTCATTTGCATCTCTCGAACGACCAGTGATGTTGAACATTTCTTCATATATTTCTTGGCTGCTTTGACTTCTGCCTCTGAGAAGTGTCTGTTCATTTCAGATGCCCATTTATGAACTGGGTCTTTAAACTTGGGAAGGCTAATCTGTTTGAGTTCTTTATATATCGTAGATAATAGTCCTTTGTCCAATAAACAGCTAGTAAAGATTTTTTCCCATGTTGTTGGTTGTCTTTTAGCAGTGCCAGTGACTTCTTTGGCTGTGCAGAAGCTTTTCAGTAGGATGAGATCCCATTTGTTGATTCTTTCTGCTAGTTCTTGTGCTAGAGAGGTTTTATTCATAAAGTCTCTGCCTAAGCCAATGTCTCCAAGAGCCTGTTTTCCAGCAGGCTTATTGTTTCTGTTTTAATGTTTAAGTCTCATATCCATTGTGAGTTTAGTTTTGTGCATGGTGAAAGAGATCAGTCTAGCTTTAGCTTTTGGCGGGTTAAAGCCCAGCTTTTCCAGCACCATTTGTTAAAGAGGCTGTCTTTCTTCCACTGGGGATGTTTGCCTCCTTTGTCAAAGATAAGGTGGCTTAGTGTATCTGGAGTTGTTTCTGGGTCTTCTAATCTATTCCACTGGTCCTCGGGTCTGTTACTTTGTCAGTACCATGCAGTTTTTATCACAATGGCTTTATAGTAGAGTTTTAAATTGGGGATTGTAATACCCCCTGCCATGTCGTGGTTGCTTAGAATTGCTTTTGCTATTCTAGGTTTCTTGTGTTTCCAGATAAATTTTTGTATTATTTTCTCTAGCTCTGTGAAGTATACTGTCGTCACTAATTTTTAACCAATCATATAGGTGCCTCTGCCTTCCTTTAATAGTATGAATGAAGATAAGAATAAAGACTTGCCTAAAATCAGAGCTAGCACTGGAAATTTATTTCAGCAACTTAAGTGTTGCCATGTTTTTCCTAAATTCTCATCAGTGAAATTTAGATAGTTGTACTTGTAAACCATCAGTGAATTTAATTAAGTAAGGATAAATAGATGGTCACATAATCCCATTTCACCTGAAATATTCAACCATGTACATAATGTTTCTTATAATATTTAATCCCATTTTGTCTTATAATCATTATTATGATTATTTAAGCAAGAAGTCTTATCCATGTTTAGCTATTTGGTCACTGACATAGACCTTATTAAATAACTCTGCATTTATTTCTCACTAATTAACAACTATTACATTATTTTGCCACCAGCTACACTGAAGTTCTGCTTCTGTCTTTACAACTGCAGATTCAGGTCCTTTCAAAACTATTCAACTTTAGACTGCACTAATATTAAGTCAAGTTATCTATGCCAAACTACCACATCTTTTACTGGGGGAGGGTACAGGCAAAAGTTTCTAAACTATCTCTCCAACTGTTAGATAGGTCTTTTCCAAAAAGTCCATATCTTCTTGAGAAGACTGCATGTAATTATAACTTCTTTGTCTCCTACTTAGAAATCCTATGCCATAGAAGACTGTTTGGTAGATTCCACAAGACGCTGCTGTAGGAAAGGCAGAATTATACCTGTAGCGTTTTACACTCCTACTTAGATTTCGGCACTAAACTGACATAAGGTAAATTAACAAGAGACAGTATATGTTTTTTTATTAAAGCTTTTTTCTCTTTTATCATTTAAATGCATTGATACATTTTAGGTATAAAATATGATGACATTCATCCCTGAGATCTTGTACCTGTACATAATATATCTTGCTTTGTATTTTTTTCTCCATTCCCTTGTCTTTCTCTCAACCCTACCACCCCTCCCTATTTACAGACTTACTTCCTTTCTTTCCTTTTCTCAAATGTTTTTCTTTCTCTTCTCTCCTTTCACCCATCTTCTCCTCCCATTTCCCCTTCTTCCTAGATCATTTTCTATTTGACAATATCTGTATACACGTATGGTTCTCATTTACACTTTCGTTTCTCACACCAGAGAAATTATTTGGTATTTATTCATGTGTATCATATTTATTTTACTACAGGTGTGTGGATGAAGATGATGTGGGTTTTTTTATAGTGACTACTACTCAGCCATGAAGGATAATACACTTAAGACATTTATAGCTAAATGCATGCACATTGTGACCATAGTCGTAGACACAATATGTTTTGCATGACATAGCAGTCCTCAAAAGGAAATGAAAACCCAAATAAATTGAAAAATCTAAATGCTTTATATTAGGTTGAACAAAAAAAGGCAATTCTAATAAAGCAAATTATATGCGGGAAAGATACAAATTATTTTAATCAGGTCTGTTTGTTCAGAATTCTCTTGACCAAGACTTCCCATCAAAGAATGTTTCATCTTTTTCCTTCTACAAAGAGCTTTTCTCATATGAGAGTTTTATTTCCTGTGAGGAAAAAAGGGTAAAATTAGAATGTCCTTCTTACACCTACTATGAAAGTGCTTTTAGTGCAAAATAAACCTGTACTAAAGTTGTATATTCTGCCATCTTTTACCACTAAGGCTTAATACATGCATACCCATGTCCCATCTATTTCATACCTACTGTACAGACATCAAAAATGTGTATTAAGCCAAGGAAAGCTTACAGAAATTTTATAGCAGCATTATTTGTAATAGTTTTAGGCTGAAAATAACCTAAATAGCTATCAAAAATATAAACATATTTAAACTGTCATGTGTGAAATAGATAGTGGAAGGTCTTACAGCAATGAATAGGAATAAACCAGTTTTATAGACCACAATATGCATGAATATCACACACATACTATTCACTGTATCTAGCCATTCAAAACAGAATACACTGCATGATTCCATTTGTATGAAGTTCAAAAATCAGTTGAATGGATTATGTTACCACTTAGATAATAATGACTGGAAGAAGGTATCAGAGATTTCTAGAGGACACTAATGTTCAAATTCTTGCTATGCAGTGAAATTAAATTGATGTGTTCACTATTTCACAATTCACTACAGTGAACAAATGATTTTCATCTTTTTTATGTTAATCCTAATATAGTAGTTTATTTAGCTTTTAAACAGATGAGAAATGTTGAAAATAATGATACTTAGGAGATTGCAATGATGGTCATAGAGATAGTCTCTTTCCTGACCTTAAGTGATGGTCACAAACCTTATTATACAAAAGTTCTACTCTTTTTTGGGTACTAGAATTCAGAGTCCCAATTTTTGCAAAAAGTTCACCAGGCAGAGTATCTAACCCTAGTCACCGGGAAACTTCAACAATATGACGCCTTCTCATTGATTAGAGACTTATGGAGTAGTTATTGGCAGTACTTGGCTAAGTTAAGAGTAACATCCTGGAGAAAGTAGAATTTGGGGGAGTTTTATGAAGGTTGTGTTATTTTTTCTAAGAAGAATCTCCTCTGCTGGATTTCTGATGGAGAAAACCAGCCTTGGAAGTGGCAAATTATTGGGAGGGCACAGTGGCCACACTTGTAATAAGTCTCCAAGTAGGAAGATGCCACTATACTATAGACGAGAATATCAATTTTCCATGAAAGACGTCCTCAGTCTGACGTTCTATTGCCAGAACTGCTCTGAAAACTTAATGATGACTCAGCTATGATAGTAATCCATTCAGCCAACCTATGAACACTCATGAAATACTTTCTGAGTGCCAAGCATTGTGTTAGGTCCTAGTTAAATGGTAAGAGAGAGATAAAGTTAAAATGGTAAGAGACACATAAAGCCTGTCCTCCAATAGGGTCATAGTACAAAGAATACGCACAGGCAACACTATGCAATTGCATGTGCAATGAGAACACATGGGGAAAACACAAAAAAATAGACACTAGCACAAGGAGGGAGATGATTCAGAACTGTCCACTGCAAAGAATGGCCTTGGCATCCCAAATAAGTAGAAGGAATACAAAGAAAGACAAAGTCACACGTCAGCACAGGTGACCATTAGAGGAGGGAGCATGAGCAGTCCCCACAGGTGAACTGACTGCAGCCCAGGACTGTTGATAACAGAACCATGCCAAGAGAGGGACCTTCGTCAGTCTACGCAAGGCAGGCAGAATCTGTCCATTATAGGAAGAAAAACTAAACTGCACAACAGCATAGATGGCATTAATATGCTCTTTGAGTGAAATTTTTTTCTGAGATATCTGAGGCTCTGCTTGTGCAAAATTGTGCGGTAACTTCCTGTGGAGATAATGAACATGGTAAGCTACACAGTCAGAGTGAGATTAACACACTTAAAATTAGAGATGGCTTCCAAGAGACACACCCCTCGCAGCAGGCTTGCAATGGAACTTCTCACCCACACCACATTTACGCTGTACATCCCATTGACAATAAAAGTGAACAAACAGTTTGTTCTTCTTGTCATTACTCAACACATACTGATTATGTATCACTATCTGCTAAGTACTGAGCTATATTCTGAAAAAAACAGGAAAATTATAGAAGAAAAGAGGCTGGTAACAAGCTACATGAAAAGGCAGAAAATGTATTAGATCACGGTTACCTAAGGTTTAAATCTTAGCTTGGTATTTACTAATTCAGTGGCCTTGGGTCAGTTACTTAACCCCCTGAACTTCATCTTCCTTTTCTAGAGTGTGAAGATAAAGCATTACTATGAAGCGTTCTGTGGAGTAAAATGAGATGATATATGCAAAGCACCCAAGGAAAACTTCTGCCCCATATTTAGTGGTTCAGAATGACCCCACACACACCCGGGTTCAACCTTACTTTCTGCTCTTCATGCCAACTTCCTCCCTCGCTAGGACTTGCAAGCTCATCCACGGACACTGTAATTTGCAGCCACCCACGTTCCCTGCCCCTAAAACAGCCACTTCCTGACCATCCACTTCAAGAAATACAAACTTCCCTCTGAAGGACAGACTCATGTCTGAATTTTGGATCACTGGGGTTAAGGAAATTCCAGGGTCCAGGTACGTTGACCCATGGATAAAGACAGAAGGACTTGGGGAAGAAACAGCCTTAGACACCCAGAATCCTTATCCTGTGGGTGAAGGATGACTCCAGAGAACTAAATCTGGGGGCTTCTGAAATTCTGCTTAGAATTTCAGCTTAGGTGGAGGAAACACTTGCCCAGGTCTAAGGGTAATAAAGTTTAGAAGGTAATGCTACATGAACTAAGAACTTCTAAGCTAGTGCCTTTCTACTGAACTATTTTACTTGCTGTGTTTTGACAACAATCTGCTTCTTTAAACTACCCCACTCCTATAACTGTTCTAAAGACATGCTACTTATGTTCTTTCCTTTTCTTATTTTGAAGCTCACTCTGAATCGCTAGTAAGTCCAAGGTTTTAAGGTACTTGTGTGCTGTACATCCGTGTTATCTTTGGGTACAAGAAATAAAATCTTATCTAAACTGCACTCACTATAGTTGTTGTTCATCAGCGCATGGATTTAAGTATTTCAGCAACATTAAACATTTTGCATGATGCAAATTTCAGAGGTGGGCAAAGCTCTATAAATTTAGGCTTAAATCCCAAAAGTGGAATTCATAATACTTATGTGAGTCATTCAAACAAAAGAACCCTCATGCGTCATGAAGACATATGATTCATTAGATAGGAGAATAAAAATCTCTAATGAGAAAGTCAAGGGGTCGAACAACACTGAGTTCAGAAAACATAACCCAGTTCTGCATCACAGTAAACCAGGCCCAGGGCCCTGACACTCTAGGGACTGCAAAGCTTGGTCTGAGCTGCCCATGTCAGAGGCTCCACAAGGCCAGGGCCGCGAGCTGCACGGCCAGGAGAGAATGACCGGCTCCACGGTTCCTTCATCAGCCTGATCTCTCACTGGGACCCACTCATCTCTACTTTCGGTCTAGCTATGACTTGCATTGCTCCCCAATTCACTCCAGGCCTCCTCTTTAAAATGCAGATGCTAAGCTGCTAAAATAGCCCCAAGGCTAAAAGCTCCAAACATATCAAACCTGAATAAGGGCACCTGGGGCTCCCAGGACAAAGGCCTTACAACTGTCAGCATTTCCCATAAAGCATGACTTCACCCACTCACTTGATGCGCATCTGTAGCCTGTTCACACGGCATATGGCTGTGGACAGAAATGCCTCAGTGCCCGACTGGCACAGTGGGCCTGGAAGAGGCTTGTGTGGCAGTGTTCTCTCCTTGGTTTTGGCTCCAAACCCTGTCACCCTAACATAAGGACACTGAACAAGCCTGCCTGGTGGCTTAGAAGGGTCCAAGTAGGAATTCCAACTCTCAGGCTGAGCTACTAATACATGACTTAGGCAAACTATTATTTAAAAATAAAAAATACCGGGCCAGAGGGTTAGCCCAGTGGTTCCGGCGCCTGCCTCGCAAGCACAAGGTCCTGAGTTCGATCTCCCGTAACCACATATAATGCTGGGCGCGCACCAACAATCAACACTGCATACCACAATGCCGGGCGTGGTAGCTCACGCCTGTAATCCCAGCACTCGGGAGGCAGAGACAGGAGGATTGCTGAGTTCGCGGCGGCTTGCCTGGGCACCATAGTGAGCTCAGGGCCAGCCTGAACTACAAAGCGAGACCCTATCTCAAAAAAGCAAAAAAAAAAAAAATAATAAAATAAAATAAATTAAAAAAATAAAAAATACCAAAAGCAACTACTTTATGTTAGTGTGGCAACATTTTCAAGTAACCAATCAAAGAAGAATCTAAAGAAAAGGGGTCTCAGGATGCTGAGAGTCAAACCTCAGGTTCCCAGAGCTGTCCAAGCAATTGAAGTTTACTAGTTCTTTATATTCTTAGTGCAGTGAACAGGTCCTTCCGACTTCTTTTCTCCAATCACATATCTTCACTATGAAGAGGAAAGTGTCTCAACCCCTCTACTGTCAAAACAACACCTATCAGTTATTATACTTCCTGTTTGCCTTATCTGTCTTGACTGAATATTTTTGTTGTAATTTATTCAATATTTATTCAATATGAATTTACATAATTTATATCAGATTCTTTATACAAAGCTACATCCCCTGTACATTTTTTTTTTTGAGACAGGGTCTCACTTTGTAGCTCAGGCTGGGCCTGAGCACACTATGTAACCCAGGCAAGCCTTGAACTCACAGCAATCCTCCTGCCTCTGCCTCCCGAGTGCTGGGATTATAGGCGTGAGCCACCATGCCCAGCACTGTGGTATGTGGTACTGATTGCTGGTGGGCGTGAGTTATTATGCCCAGCATTGTTGCATGTGGTTACTGGGGATCAAACTCAGGACCCTACCCTTGCAAGGCAGGCGCCGAACCACTGAGTTAAATCTCTAGCCCCCCATTACTTTTTATATTTACTTTGAAACAAGATCTTGCTAAATGCCCAGTTATTCAGGCTGGGCTTCAAACTTTAATCCTCCTGGCTCAGCCTTCCAAAATAATGGGATGACATGCATGTATCGCCACACCTGACCCCAGAATTTCTAAAGCTAATAAAGAATGAAACAG
Organism: Thryonomys swinderianus; assembly: GCA_004025085.1. Lineage (NCBI taxonomy): Eukaryota > Metazoa > Chordata > Mammalia > Rodentia > Thryonomyidae > Thryonomys > Thryonomys swinderianus. The sequence goes on from PVIC010027724.1 coordinate 8,943, forward strand.
AAAGAGATCATAATTTTTTATCTTTGATTATCATATAGCTATGGACAGAAAGAACATTACACTATAAATAACAATACAAAAATTATAATTAAGCTCTGAAATGAGCAGTTTAAACAAAGTCCTTAATACTGAAGTGGAAGAAATTACAGGAGTGAGTGGGCAAGGTTTTCAGATGGTAGGAGAGGGCTCCCTCAGAGTTAATTCTTGAGTGGGGGAAAGGGAAAGGTCTGAGTAGGACGTCTTCACCTTTGTAACACTGCCTTTATAGACACCCTTAAAAATATAAAGTACAGCCAGGCGTGGTGGCTCACGCCTGTAATCCCAACACTCGGGAGGCAGAGACAGGAGGATTGCTGAGTTCGAGGCTTGCCTGGCTACATAGTGAGCTCAGGGCCAGCCTGAACTGCAAAGCAAGACCCTGCCTCAAAAATAAATAAATAAATAAATAAATAAATAAATAAATAAATAAATAAATAAATAAATAAAGTACATTGGCTTACAGAGGAAACCAATTACATCATTTCTAGTAAGGTGCCTGTTTTGACAATATGAATTTATCCCCAGGCAATTGGTATATTAGGAAATAATCTGGGCATGACATAGATTTCATGTTTATTTACACACCATCCCATTATAAGATTTAAACAACTATAGCCCTTGAACCAAGCCACATGGAATACAAAGAATGCACAACAGTACCCCAAATGTCTACCAGCCTCTCCTCAACGTGCTGTGAGCTGCATTCATCCACAGCTGTTAGAAGAACTTTCTAATGATTTTAAGTAACTCTACATCATGGATCAGAAGTTGGATCTATTCCCACAAGCAAACTTCAGGTCTTTTTCAATATGAAGTATCACAGTTATCCTAGCATTTATATATTCTTAACACACATGTATATTTACAGATACATCTATATGCATACTACCATTTTATTTGAATCCCTTTTTTAATATTGAGAAAGCTTTTGAGTGTTATGTTCCAAATTCCATTTTTCCTACAATTGTGGCAGATTTTATTGTGGTATTTTGTATAGCCAGGAATTTTTCACAAACATGTAGTTGCAAGATAGCAAAGTTGACTATATATGTTTAAAATATTTTAAAATCTAATTTTTAAGCATATGTTGCTATGGTTATAGTGGCATAGTATATAATAGCCAAATCTTGCAAATAGCCCAGAAGCCCATCAGTTGGTAAGTGGATAAATAATATGTGCTTTCCTATAAAATGGAGTACTATGCAGCCATAAAGACAAACTTGAGACATTTATAGCTAAACAGATGCACTTTGAGGCCATACTCATAAGTGAAATAAATAGGACACAGATGTGTAAATACTGCATCATTTCTCCAGTAAGAGAAACTGAAGAAGTAAAAGAGGTCCAGAATGTGTGGCAGGTATTATTCTTACTGCTCTTGAAATTATGATAGTTTATGTGCCCAGCTACTATATTTGCTATTTCTCAAATAGTAATAGATGTCATATATATTATATATATTTTCTATATCTTTTATTTATATGTGTGGGTTGTCTATACCTACAATGTGACATAAGAATTCTATGGTTTCTATTGATGACATGTACAGGCAGGTATTGCTAGTACTCCTTTGCTTTTAAACCTACAATCATGGTCAGAAAAATGCTACATTTCAGTTAGACACTGGCAATAATAACAGTGCGATTTTTCTCTGAACCATTTTCATTGGTGTCCTGAATTCTGTTCATCCTCCAGGTTGAGAAACCCATGACAGAAAGTGGAGCACATAAGAACAAGATGTAATGTGGTCATCCAGCCAGAGAGAATACTTAGAGAGGAAACAGAGAAGGAAAGGAGAGGGAAGCAGAATATAAAATGAGTTAGCATCAATTCCTGTATGTTTCAGCAAAATTTTTATAGTTTTAAGGGCATGCTGCTTTCAGGGTTACCCCTTCTCCCCTACCCCGGATGTAGTCACTGACCCATGCTAGCCTTTGCTGCCCTATCTAATTACACTGATTCCTTCCCAACATGCTAAGGTTTGGATATGTCCTCCAAAGTTTGTGTTAGAAACTTGATCCCCAGCGGAGCACTGTTTGGATGGAACTTTCTGAATAGACCAACGTCCTTATATGGGGCAGGGTGGTTATGATGTGTCCAGGCAGTTATGAATGTGGCTCCTCCCTACAGAACTCTCTCTTGCGCACGTCTATCTTCTATCATGTTAAAACGCAGTATAAAGACATTTGCCAATTTGCTGCCAATATGACCCTAACATCAAAAAGAATGGCTTAAACAAATTTTCGTTGGAAGTTACCCAATCTGTTATTCTGCTATCAACAGAAAACGGATTAAGGCAATATGAATCTGCCAAGATATTCTTTCCTCCTCAAGTCCAATATAGTGTTAAGATTACTCTGAAATTATCAGCTGCCTCTAGGTCTTCCCAATGTTGCTTTCCTGAGGATTTGATTTCATAAACATGTCCTCTATATCTATTATGGAAAGACAAGGTCTGAGAGCTCCCATTCAGCCCCAAGTGATTAAGAATTGTCAATTAACTGATTCTGATCTGGTAACAACTTGGCCTGTTCTGACTGTCCATGGACCCACCTAATATTATCTTCCAGCCTGAGAAGCCAGTAGCACTAACTTGCATATCCTGCGCAGCCGTGGGAGGTGGGAATAGAACAATGATGGCAGATTACATTATAGACACTAGGCAAAGTTCACTCCTGTGATCCCAACAACCAGAGTAAAGATTCTAAGCATCAAGCTTTGAGTCACCTCTTACTCTACATCTCTGTGCAGCCTTCCTCCAGGTCTAACAAAGTGTGTGCTCTAGGTCCCCACTTCCATTTTCTGATCTCCACCCACTTGTGGGCCCAGTTCACACATGTCCACGCACAGCACACCTTAGCCTCAACCCCACACAGCTGCTGAGCCTCTTATACAAGTGAAGTGCAAGAACTCTCCAGATTAGAGACTTGATCTGCCTGCAAGCAGAAAATTATTCTCCTCACTTCTCTCCTCAGTGATCTGCCACTTCCCAAATAAAGTAAAAAGGAATTAGTGGGATTCTAGATTTCCTACCACTCTTACAATTAAAGCTATCCTACTTATGTTAATTTTATTTTTGTGCATCCCCACAACTTTTAAAAGCTAAAACATAGAAAATAAGTGAACATGCTGCCCCTGGAGTCCCAGCCTTTCAGAGTAAGACACGCTGAAGTCCTGTTCTAGGAACATGAGGAAAGCAGACAGACACCTTGACATAATGTGATCTGGAAAAAAAAAAGACACCTACCCCCAAATCAACTCCTTTTCATGCTCCTTGAAATTTCCATCTCCTTCATGCTGTCAGAGACAAAGCCAGTCACTAGTTAAGGTAGTAGAAGTAGATTGCAATCAGTAATGGACTATTGCAATAGGGAAGGAGGTCCGGCATGACCCAAACTTAACTTCTATTTGTGCAGAGGTAGCCTGGAGATTCAAAGGGAGAAAGAGAGTAAGAGTACTCAGTAGGACTGGGGAAGTGGTCCTTGAGAAAGGATGAGTCAGTGTGAATGAGATGAGGCCAGCTGTGTCTACAAACTGAGAACTAAGGAAATCCTCCCATTGTGAGGACAGGAGGCTATCTCTCTACTGATGAGCACATTTTAAAGCAATGGGTTTCAGTTCCTCAAGAAAGACATATTCCTGACGGGCGTGGTGGCTCACACCTGTAATCCCAGCACTCGGAGGCAGAGACAGGAGGATTGCTGAGTTCAAGGCTTGCCTGGGCTACATAGTGAGCTCAGAGCCAGCCAGAACTACAAAGCGAAACCCTGTCTCAAAAAAAAAAAAAAAATGACATTCCTGAGTTTTATCAGATGCATAGGTTATTCAAAGGTTATGGAGAGGAGATTCACAGCTCTAAGCCCTTTTCAGTAAATGCTGTAAGAAAAAAAAATGGTCAGAAGCCTAAAGGAAAAATTACTTCTCCTGGCATCCTTAAGCTTTCATAGGCAAACTCTGAAGAAGGCCAGGGATTGTCCTTGCGATGCAGCCTCCAGGTGTTAGAAACTGTTAAGGTGTTTTTTAAAAGTCTTTGAATGCAGCATGAGACAATGTATAAAATCACTTAGGTTAAGAATCTATTGTTTTTAGAGGCCAAGTTGAAGCCTAATCAAGTTGGGGCCTAATCAAGAAAAGGACACAGAAGAACTTAGCTAGAGTTTGGTCAGGGAATCTTACCAACATCTAGAAGCTAATGCAGCTATTTATAAGTTATTCACTGAAGACTTTAATATCCCAAATCATTTAAAACCATTATCCCTCAAGCATCAATGAGTTTGACCCATTTGCAGTGATGCAGGACTCTAGGACTAGAGACTTACCAAGGACAGGCACCCTTTTGGGAGCTAGGAAAGGATGAAGAAACACAGACTCAGAGCACTACCATCCATGCACTTATTCCCAAGGAACTGTCCCACCGAACTTGCTTTACCACAGAAAGTTAAGATGCCCTTTTGTATCAACAATGGACTTAGTGCCTTTTAAAATAGTTCATTATTTTCCACACAAGAAGAGTCCACTTGAAAGTTTCTTTGGTTTTGCTTAGCAAACATGTAAATCCAATAATATTATGAGAAACTAGAGCAGTCATTTTAATTACTACCAATTTGGATATGGCGAGTATTTCACAACAAATAAGTTTGGGCACACGGCCATTCTCAAAAATACCAAGCACTGGACTTATTTTGGTAACTAGGGAAAGCTGATGGTCTTAAAGATGGAACTCTAGCACATACAATGTGATTTCCGTAGATTGCAGTTTGCTTATTTCAGATAGACAAATGGTTCCCAGAGTACAGCCCCCAACACAGCTTGGCAATGACCTACTTTGCATCTTATGTTCATTTACAAGCTGAAATACTGTGCTCGCTTTGGCAGCACATATACAAGCTAAAATACTGAGAAACTTGGTCTTTCCTTTCTTTGCCATCTCACTTATTTTATTAACTTTATGTTCTACAGATACATATATTTTACTGCAAATGATAAGATGTGAATAATATTCCATTATGTATATATGTGCAACTTTCTTCTAAAATAGCAAAACATGTATTGGTACATTTTAGACATACATAATGATAACACTCATCATAGGGGATTTGCCCCAGTACACAATACCTCCTCCCTCTTTTCTCCCATTCCTCTCTCGCCCCTCACTATGTACAAAAGCTTTGGTTCTCTTTTCTCCTATTTTCTCTTTTTTGTGTGTCCTTTCTTTCCTTTCTCTGTCACCTTTCTTGTTCCCCTTCTCATCTGAACCTCTTCTTCTCATTATCAGACAACTGTTATACATTTTAGTACTTATTTCCATGTACGTACTTATAAACAACAAGTAAATTTCTTTCTATAAAAACCTCATCCTCTGATCATCTTTCTGGGTGTCTAAAGTATTTTAATAGTGATATGATGTGACTGATGATCCGTGGCCTTTTCTTGGTTTTCTCTTTATTTCTTCTCTGCCAATTTCACTCTTAACCTCCAATTTTAAAGCTTCCCATCTTGGTAACACTCATCAAAGGTACAGTTGCCAAGGCAAAATACATGATTTCCAGTTAAACTGAATTTCATAAGAGGAATTAATAATTTGTACTATGTGTTATTGAAATTCTGGCAATTTTGTCCATAGGCAAAATTCTACTATCCGATCTTTTTCCCTTTTTGAGTGAACAAAACATTAAAGCATTGGTCTAGAAGGTTGTGAAAAATACGTTAGCTGCTTAAATTAATACATGAACAGTTTTCAGGAGCCAGAGGTAGTTTGACTTCAAAGGGACATCCAGCAATTTCAGAGAACTTTGCGCTGCTTTATGTATTCAATGTGATGCTTTTTACATGACTGCATGCACTGGCCAAAACTTCTACAATGAAAAGGGTAGTTTTTGCTATAAATAATTAACAACTTATAATTAACAACTTTATAAATAATTATCAAACTTGATTTTATTTTTCATTTTGCATATCAGGCAACCTAGGGCCTTCACAGTAAACTATAGCCCTGGTCCTTTTTTTTTTTTCAATTTTAATCTTAAGACAGAGTATAAATAAGTCACTGTGCTAGTGACCCACTGGGCAGACTGGGTTCAAATTTATGTTCCTCCTGCCCAGGTTCCCAGACTGCTGGGATTACACATATGTTCTACCACACCCAGGCAAATCTGTCTTTAAAAAACACTATGTACTACTTAGGACCACATGCACCATACACATTTCAGATATTATTTTATTCATTTTTGGAGTCACCAAAATAAGTATTGCTAATATAGTTATTTCACTTTTTAGTAGTTCTTAAGTCCATAATTGTATTACATCTCTTTCTATTATACATAGAAAAGCCAGCTAGACATATGTAGGCAGATAGATAGGACTGGCCCTTGAAAGAAAAAAAAAATCAACTTGGAGGGGCCGGAGGGTTAGCTCAGTGGTTCTGGCGCCTGTCTTGCAAGCGCAAGGTCCTGAGTTCAATCCCCAGTAACCACATACAATGCTGGGCGTGGAGACTCACGCCCACCAACAATCAACACCGCATACTGCATTGCTGGGCGTGGTGGCTCACGCCTGTAATCCCAGCACTGGGGGGGCGGGAGCAGAGACAAGAGGATTGCTGAGTTCGTGTGGCTTGCCTGGGCTCCTTAGTGAGCTCAGGGCCAGCCTGAACTGCAAAGCGAGACCCTGTCTCAAAAAAAAAAATCAATTTGGAGGTTACTGCTGCCAGAGAAGAGCTACCCCACCCATGTTAGATAAATAGCTCATTGAAATTCCAAACAGGCAGGCATCAGGTATTCTAAAGAAGGCGCCAACCTCCTGGGGTGGAGGGCCGAGACTTTAACCCACCTCTAGGGAAAAGAGTCACAGTCAAAATTCCTGTCTGATTGTTAATTCCCCACTGTACTCTTTGGTTAATTGTAACCCGTCCACTTTTTTGAATCTTATTGGTAGCCCCCTATTTCAGACCCGCCTCACCTCATGGCTTTGCTCCGTAAAAGCCCTCTAAAAAGTGAGGTAGGGGGGGTTTCCCACTTTCCGGGCCACCCTTCTGTCTCTCTTAAGGCAGAAGCTTTCTCTCTCAATAAAATTTTCTGACGCAGGAGAGTTCAGGCCTAACTCCCCACCTGAAATGCGAGTTCATGTTCTCTAAAAATCGAAGAATGAATTTTAGGAATGACGGAGGCTTGAGTAGGAAAATTTTATTGAGAGAAAAAGCTGCCTTAAGAGAGACAGAAGAGGGGCCCAGAAAGTAGGTAACCCCCCTACCTCACGTTTTAGAGGGCTTTTATGGAGCAAAGCCATGAGGTGAGGCGGGTCTGAAATAGAGGGGCTACCAATAAGATTCAAAAAAGTGGATGGGTTACAATTAACCAAAGAATACAGTGGGGAATTAACAATCAGACAGGAATTTTGACTGTGACTCTTTTCCCTGGAGGTGGGTTAAAGTCTCGGCCCTCCACCCCAGGAGGTTGGCGCCTTCTTTAGAATACCTGATGCCTGCCTGTTTGGAATTTCAATGAGCTATTTATCTAACATGGGTGGGGTAGCTCTTCTCTGGCAGCAGTAACCTCCAAGTTGTTTTTTTTTTGTTTGTTTCTTTTCAAGGGCCAGTCCTATCTATCTGCCTACATATGTCTAGCTGGCTTTTCTACCTATAATAATTTCCACTAACATATTTGTTCATTCCTGAAACAATCATGTAATATTAACTGGGTCTGGAAATACAACAATGAAAAATAGAGTCTGTACCAAAGACAATTGCTTACTGACTGGTCAGCAAAAAGATGCAGATTTTCTTTTAAAAGCCTTCAAAGTAAGGAGCTGTGGAAGTACAAATGACTGTGAAAATGTCTAACAGGTAACTAGAACATACATTAAGCTGAATGCATCAGTTCTTTTTATATTCCTGGGATGAAGTAGCTGACATACAAATTAAAAGAGCCAAGAATTGCTTTGGCTCACAGTTTCAGATGAATCCATCCATGGTTGCTGGCTGGATGGTAGAAATATCATAGCAGAAAGGCACGGTGGAGAAAAGCTGAGGCCAGACAGGACGCAGAAAGCAAAGGAAGAGTCCACAGGGAAGAGGCCAGGTACCAGGTATGGTCCCTACAGGGACACCGCACTATCTGCCCCATATACCCACACATGTTTTACTCATTTCCTATGTGTCTCTTGAGCTAAGCAAGTAGAGAGCCAAGACTCACCATGACATGGTGATAGCAAGTGCAGAACTCTCAAGTACATCTCAAGTTCAAAATACTTGAGTTCACCCAGACATGGTGGCTCATGCCTGTAATCCCAGGACTCGGAAGGAAGAGACAGAAGAATTGCTGAGTTCGAGGCTTGCCTGGGCTACACAGTGAGCTCAGGGTCAGTCTGAGCTACAAGGCGAGACCCTGTCTAGAAAAAAAAAATACCCTTGAGTTCAGCCTTCAAAGTAAGGAGCTATGGAAGGACATAAAGGAGAACAGGTACACAGGAAAAAGAAGCAGATTGGCTGAGCAGATGGGCTGTACAAACAAGGAATTCCCTTGTTGTCCAGGAGCTGCCCAAGTTCTAGCTCATTAGAAACTGGCACTGGTTAGCTCAGCAGAAGAGCTGGCAGTACTGGAAGGATAGGCCAGTTCACAGCCTCACTAAGCACATAATAAGCAAACACCCAGAGCATGTAGGACAGACAGCAAAGAGAAGAATGACTACCATATTCCACAGCAACAATTACAGACAGAACCTGTCTGCTGCCACCACAAAAATCCCACAAATGCCACCACTGACCCCTGATACCAAGAGTCAGTCCTCACAGTCTCTTGGGCTTTTCTAGTTTGCTGAAGACTGTGAAGCTCAACCTAAGTCACATGGTCACAGCCAGCACCAGGGGCTGCTGGGCTGCACAGAGAGGTGAAAAACAGCCCCTCCAAGGTCATATGCTACAGGAAAGCCCCAAAACAGGAGAGGAAGTTGAATGCTGGAAAGCTAAAAATGCCAAATGCCAAATTGTGCCTGATGTTCCTAGCAGTTTGTGCCCAGCACTGCTGCAATCTTGGCACAGCTGTGCTTGTGATCCTTTATTCCCAGCTGGAGAGACTCTGTTCCCCAACTCTGTAGATGTCAACTACCCCGCCGAGGGGATGGCACGCTGCACACTGAGCAGCATGTCCTGCACAGCCCCGGCCTGCCCTTCTCCTGGGCCTGTGCTTGTCAAAGGTGAGGGAGCCCCGTGTCTTTCTATTCCCCCTTGTGCTCAGCACAGTGTCTTCTATAGAATCAGCCGCCCAGCGCCTGAGTTCTGCACCGCTGGCTTCTAGGCAACTCAGCATGCACAATTGGAAACGCGCCATTTTTATTTGGCAGGATTGAACCTCCAAATCAGGCCTTTTTATTTCAGCTCTCTGAAGTTCCCTGCCCTGAAGGCCTCCGTCATAAACCAAACCTCAATAAAATGGATTATAAATCAGCCCAAACCACCAAAGATGATATCGATGTGCATGTGGCTTTGGAGCTGCCTGAGCACTGGCAGAAAGCAAGGCTCAGCTTGCCAGCGAGCACACTGAACACAGCACATAGGCTCCAGGCCTGCAGCTGATGCAGAGGGAATCCCTGCTCAGAGCCTTTTCTGACACTACATGAACAAAAGAAAGAGCCCGTGACTTATCAGGCCTTTGACGAGCTAAATGAAAAGAGCCTGCACAACATCACATTATTTTCCTTCTAATCATGAGGAGAGAAAAGGGAATCACTATAGCTGGATGGAGGGTCCTCACCGCCTCATTTGTACACACACATATTTAAAGGGGTTCTAATGGGAATTTTATCTCGGACCTCAGATGTTGGCATAGAAGAATAATTTGTCCTTTCAGCCATGACTAGCACATGGTGCCACTTCAATCACCCCACCTCTCCAAGAAGCCGTAATCGCCCCTTCCCTGACAAAGTTATTGAAGAGCAGTGGGACAGAACAGAGCCCCATTAAGCTCCTTCACAAAGCAGTTACATCACCTTGTAATAAACAAGAAGCTGAAAGACACTTTCATTTGCAGCTAAGTTCAGGCTTTGCACAAATGAAATTTTTTAGATGTAGCTGGCTCTTTAAGTGGAGTTTTATGAATATTCCAGGCAAGAGATATAATGAGAAGTTATGACGATTGGAAAAAAGGTTGAACAATCCAATGACAAAGACAGATAATAATAATATGGATCTCCACCCTGACCTCAGACAGGGCCTTAAATACCAGCCTTTGTACTTCTGTGTGTAACAGAAGAAAGATTATCTTCTCAGTGTCACATTTTTATGAGTTTTTATTCTGAAATTGTTAACACCCAATTAGTAAATAGGAGAGTATTCTCTACAAACAGTTTTACAAGGACACCATAAAGAAGAGCAGAAGCTGAAAGAAAACTGACTCAAAAGCGAAGAAAGTTCAACTCCTGTTTCGTCATAACTCACCATCTTGTGAATCAAAGAAATATCCTGTAACTTTCCTGAATGAGAAAGCGGAAGGATTTTTTTTCCTGCTTAACTTGTTTTTGTGCTTCCAAGATCACTAAAACCCATAAAATTATAAAGCCACAAATGTCACTGAGCCCCTATCATACTATAGGAGAGGAAAGTGAGCTTAACAAAGTTAAGTGACATACCCAGGGGCATCTCACAGAGCCCACCAAGCCAGGCATTGAGGCCACTGTCCTCTTCTACTCTTCTCCTGTCTCTGAATCCACACTACAGAGACCAGGCCATTCCCATTCCCAGCAGGGACAACAGAATCTTCAGAAGGAGCCTCTGTGCAAAGCCTGAGAGCAGGTTGCAGTGCTCGGTTTACACATGCACAAAAGAGGAGCTGATAGGCGGGACAGAGCAGTATTCACCATGCTTCCCCCAGTGTGGGATCTCACACATGCTCCTCTACTTCCCTCCACCTCCACTGCCCAGGGGTGGAGCTCAACCATGGTGATCAGAGCCTAGTTCCTGAAAAATCCTTAAAAGAAACAAAATCCACATCCACTTAAAGACCCTTTATTAGTACCACCTTGGCGATACTTAAAGCTGAAAGACTTTCATACAGAGATCATTTACCAAGCAAAAATAACATGCTACTATCAGCTTGCCTAGGAAAGAGTGCCATCCATGACCAAAACTAACTAAAAGTGAGGTATGACCAGCTAAGGAACTATCACCAGCTTAAAAACACTGCAAATACAACAGCCTAGAGTTAATTCACCAACCAAACACAGACCAACACCCAGTGTTTGATCATCATGAATTTAGAGGCAGTGACAAGTGACAAGGAGCCCGCTCATGGATGCCATATGTCACACTTTCCTTCTTGGGTAACATTTTTTTCATTCTACCTTGGCTCAGAAAGTAAATTCAAGCAATGTACTTTCAACTCATAAAATTTTTGCTTCCTTTGTAAGTAAAAGAGCAACACTACATTTTTATGTCAGCTTATCAACATCATAGGACATGATTATATCAGTACCCATGGAAATCAAAATAAAATCAGTGAGATTTGGTATTGGGGGGTTCCTTCATAAAAAGGCTCATTTACTTCCTAGAAGTCAGTTTTCTCAGCTGCAGGATGGGAAGCTCCATCAGACTCTTTCAGTTTCTCCCATGCTTGAGATGACTGCAACCTGCTGTGGTGTTCACAGCCATGTGCACTATTGCCTCCTCTGTTAGTGTGTGACAGTCCTGGCAAACTGTTCACATTATGATATGGTGGCTAAGAGTGTTAGATCTGAGTCTGGCAGCAGGGATATTTGAACTTGGGGGAGATATTTAATTGCTAAGCCTAAGTTTCACAATCTTTCAAATGGGGTACATATCTCACAGAGTTGTTTTAAGCCCCAGAATCACATCAAATGAGGGAATAAAGAACCCAAAGTGCTGGAAGCAATAGCTAACATGGAAAGAGCACTCCAAGAAGTCTCAGCTATTTTTATCTTTTCTGTTTTTTTTTTTTTTGAGACAGTGTCTTGCTTTGTAGTTCAGGCTGGTCCTGAACTCACTATGTAGGCCAGGCAAGCCTGGAACTCAGCAAACCTCCTGTCTCTGCCTCCCAAATGCTGGGATTACAGGCTTGAGTCACCACGCCCAGCATTTTATGTGGTTACCAGGGATCGAACTCAGGACCATTGTGCTTGCGAGGTAGGTGCCAGAACCAGTAGGCCATATCTCTGGCCCTATGATTTCTTATTTGATAGCTAGTATTCAACGTGAAAGTTATGACATCAGAGAAAAAGGGATAACCAATAACTCCTTGAGATTAATAAACGGTCTTTCTGAAAATGTCTGTAATTAGAAAGCCAATGTTTAAAACACTTTTAAAATCTAGAAAGTTAACTGTTATACCAATAAAAATCTCTCAGGAGATAAATTCTTAGAGTTGCACAAAACACGTCAATAAAGAGTGTCTTCTTAATGCTGGACGTGGTGGCTCATGCCTGTAATCCCAGCACTCGGGAGGCAGAGACAGGAGGATTGCTGAGTTTGCGGCGGCTTGCCTGGGCACCATAGTGAGCTCAGGGCTAGCCTGAACTACAAAGTGAGACCCTGTCTCAAAAAAATCAAAAAAAAAAAAAAAAGAGTGTCTTCTTAAAAAATGGCAAATTCAGGGGCACCATTCCGTTTCCGGCAGTGGCGGACTGAGGGCTGCCCGCTGGCCCACTGCACCCCGGAGCAGTGCGGACTTGGCTACCTTGGGCACCATTCTGTTTCCTGCGGTGGCAGAGGACTGAAGCCTGCCCACTGGCCCGCTCCACCCTGGAGCTGTGCAGTGAGGGGTCAGGTATGGACCCCAGGCACCATCTCCACCACGGAGGATTGAGGGCCTCCAGCCGGCCCCAACCCCACCCCGGAGCTGCGTTCTGAGGACCCAGGTTGGAGAGGAGCTGGAACCATCTTCTGCGTCCCTCCACAGGAGGCACACTCCTTGAGCCATGCTGAGAGACCAGGCAAGATGAAAAAAGGGAATCTAGCTTCTATTTTGCCATCTACTCCTAGATCCCTCTATTCACCTCTTGTCCCCACACCCTCTCCTATCTTCCTTTCAGAAGCAATACCCAGAGGTAAAAGACTCTTAGGCTGCCCTATTTTTTTTTCTGTACTATTATAAGAAGGTGTGCTAAGTCTCCAATGGTCTTACAGCATACAGTTGGTACTGTTGTACATATGCCCTTTTATCCTGTAGTACCCACTGGCATATATGAGGTTCTAGGGTATAGGTGATCTTCCTAAATCTGCTAACCCTATTTCATTCTCCTCCTGTCTCCCTACCTCCCCGATTCCCCAGTGACCTTTTATCCCCAAAGGGTTCGGGGGCTACATTTATGATCTGTATGTTGTATACACATTGCTGGATTAATTCTAAATTCTGGCATATAGACATAGAGGGAACTCATAAGCTCAAAGTCTTCAGAATAGAATTAACAAAACTTTTTATCTTATTTACTGTGTTTAATACTGATATTGGCATTTATTGTATTATGGTAACAAACACGATGTGATTGTTCTGCTCAAATTCCTCCCATGATGTGTTATAATGAGAACTCTCAAGCATCATTACAAATTCAAGGAGGACCCCCCCCAGGAAAGTGCCATATCCAAAGGGCCCCAGATAATAGAAAGAGACCTGCAACAAATATTGCCCTGTCATCAGACAAAGAAGAGCATTAATAACAATGAAAGTAGAAATGAGAAAGTACACAAAAAACCAGACACAGAGATCACCACCACAGGGAAATTCAGAGAAAAGGGAAATAGGGCAAACTGAAACTCAAACACCAGGACTCTTGGAGATGGTAACTAAAGCGGATCTAGTAAAATGGAAATCAGAACTCATCTCTGAGATCAAAACAGGGATACTGTCCACAGTGAAAGACATCATTAAAGAAGAGATCAGCAAGATGATAGAATCCAAGATAGCAGAAGCAATACACCTTTTAAACAGCTTCAAGCAGAGCTCCAGGGAATGATGAAAGAGAACGAACGCTTGCAAAGTAGGATGAATGAAGCAGAGAACCAAATCTCAGACCTAGAGGACAGCATAGCAGCCAATGAGCAGAAAAGATATAATCTATGGAAAAGAGCAAGGGACCATGAGAAATCAATTCAACAGCTTCTAGATGACTCAAACAAAAATAATATAAGACTGGTGTCACTGAGGAAGCAGGAGACAGTGTAAAAGACATAAAAAAAAAAAAGCTACTGTCAGAGAGAACAACAGAAAACTTCACAGGAAAAGAAATAGACATACAGATAAATGAGGCCCATTGGACTCCAAAACACTGTGACATAAGAATATCTACACCTAGGGCCACAGGGTTATCTCAGTGCTTCCAGTACCTGCCTCGCAAGCACAAGGTCCTGAGTTCAAGCCCTGGTAACCACATACAATGCTGGGCATGGAGATTCACGCCCACCAGCCATCAATATCACATACCACAGGGCCAGAGGATTAGCTCAGTGGTTCCGGCTCCTGCCTCGCAAGCGCAAGGACCTGAGTTCGATCCCCGGTAACCATATATAATGCCGGGCGTGGAAACACGCCCACTAACAATCAACACTGCATACCACAATGCCTGACATGGTGGCTCACGCCTGTAATCCCAGCACTCGGGAGGCAGAGACAGGAGGATTGCTGAGTTCGTGGCGGCTTGCCTGGGCACCATAGTGAGCTCAGGGCCAGCCTGAACTACAAAGCGAGACC
>PVIC010027725.1:0-23677 GCA_004025085.1 Thryonomys swinderianus
TGCTGTGCGATCTCCCCCTGCTCACAGCCAGCTATTTAATGTCACAACCTTTGTTTGTAGAGAGTCAAGTCCTGGTGCTTTAGTGTATTTTCATGGCTTATAGTTTATGCTGGCTTCTGGACTTCTATCTTTCTCTTCTTTCAAGGAGTCTTAGTCCATTTTTTATTACTATGACAAGCTACCTGAAGCTGGGCAAGTTGTTTTGGAGGTCTAGCAGCATCTATTTTGGCTTCAGGAGAAGGCCACATACTGTGCTGTAAATGTGGCTGAGAAGCACCAAGAAAGTGGGTGCGTAGAGATCCTGTGCATGAGAGAGAGGAGACGAGGTGGTCCCCGCTTTCCAACAGCCAGTTCTTAAAGCAACAGGTCCAGGCCCAGGTCTGACTCAGTTCCATAAGATCTAATCAGGTCTTGAGACCCTCTCTCTATCACTTGCCAAAGGCAAAATCCATCCCTAAGGTTGGTGCCTTCCTGACCCTAGTACCTCTTAAAGACTCTCCTACCTCTCACTACCATGATATTGGTTAGTGAGCTTCAGCGTGAACCAGAGCTCTGGCTCAGGCAGCTGTTAGGCGGTTCCACCACGCAGGCCTAGTGAGTGATGCATTGGCAAGAAGACCAGAGCCCTGGGATCTGGCTCGAGCTATGCGTGGGTCCAGCTGTTTGACTTGCGGGAGATATTTGTCACCCACTCTCCAGATGCTCTCTGATCTGTACAGTGAGTGAGATTTGGCCTGAGAGCCCTCTAACGAACTTGTTCTCTAAAGGGATGGTCCGTGACAGCGTTATGCCTCACAGGCCACAAAATTTTATTTCAGACGTTTCTCTTCGCCTTTGTACTGTGAAAGCAGCTGTGGACAAGAAGTAAGCAAATGGGTAAGTCTCAGTGAAATCATATTTGCAAAAAATACTGGACAGGGTGGATTTTCCCATGGACACCAGTCTGTGGCCTCGAGTTTCTGGATGCTACAGACACAGACACGTGCCACAGTCTAGTAGAGAAATCATCCCTGCGAACCAGTTACAGGCCCTGTGAAAACGGAAATGGCTTAGAGAGTGAGAGCGACTTCAGAGATGGGTCATCCGGCTGGGCGTCGGTGGGGACACCTGAGTTTTGGCAAGTGAGGGCAAGGACTCTCCAGACAGATGGGACAGTGTGATCACCCACCCAGAGTGACTGTGCTCGGTGTCTTGGCAACGGCTGTGGGATTCGACGGCTAGAGCATGAGACAGAGATGACAGCACGGAAGATCTTAATTGCTATGCCAACGAGCAGGGACTTTTAAACAAATAATTCTCTGTTATTTAACTTCTCTTCAATGACTAACATTTTCTTGGAAAGAGTCTAGCCCATAACTGCTAATCTCAGTGAGGGGCATCGAATATACAATTTCTTCTAATTACATGAAAATACTGGTTGTTTCTTCCCTGCGGTGCCGAAACCCTGGGGGGAGCGATAGATGCCCAGGTGGTAGGAGGTGGAGGGGTCCAGGAGTTGAGCATGGTTTATTCGCAGGGCATAGAGCCCTGAGCTCTGATTTCACACGCTGCCCAAGTCAGAGAGATTCCGTCTGTGTCATCATTACACTCATCAAGAGATGCTTTGTCTTCCCCGGATCGGCCTAATTGCTCTCCTCATTTGGACAGCCCTGGAGTCGTTTAGTAATGAAAATCACTGTGTGCTGATATGGCATCAGGAGCTCACCTGCTCGGTGGAATTCCGAGCAGCAGGCGAAGGAGAAGAAGCTCTGCTTGGCATGACAGGTGCAGAGCCTTGCCGAGCTGCTCGTGTGCAATTACCGGCCACCGGCCTGGAAATTACAGTCCAGTTATGGTGGCTGCTAACGAGAACTAATTGTACCACCACAGAGCTGCTCTGGACACTTAAAAATGAAAGGCCACTGTGGGAACTTGGTGATGGTCAGGGAAAATATCATCTATTCTTGCAACAGGGGGGAAAGCTTCTATAGCTTGAGCAGGGCTCAACTAGGGGGTTCCTAGGCAGTAAAGCTTGGTCTTCCATGGTATAACCAAATTAGAATTTCATGAAGATGTCTATGTATCTATGCAACCATGCATCAGCCCCACTTATTCACTCATCATCCATCTATTCATCTATCATCTACCTATCCATCATCCATTCATCCATCCTTTCATTCAGCCATTTATCTATTTAACTAGTCATCTATCCAATAAATGTCTCTCAAGCTCTGACTTAGAACCAACTCTATATTTGATGCTGAAAATTACAGATGAGTCAGGTTGAGGGTTAGGGAGAGTGTGAAAGTGAGGGTATAATTGGTGTAAAGATGAGAAGATATAAAAAGCTGCACAGGGACCGGAGGGTTAGCTCAGTGGTTCCGGCACCTGCCTCGCAAGTGCAAGGTCCTGAGTTCAATCCCCGGTAACCGCCTACAATGCTGGGCATGGAGACTCACGCCCACCAGCAATCAATACCACATACCACAGTGCTGGGTGCGGTGGCTCACTCCTGTCATCCCAGCACTCGGGAGGCAGAGACAGGAGGATTGCTGAGTTCGAGGCTTGCCTGGGCTACATAGTGAGCTCAGAGCCAGCCTGAACTACAAAGCGAGACCCTGTCTCAAAACAAATAAACAAACAAACAAACAAACAAAAAACAAAGTTGCACAGGCTCAGTAAATGGGACAGAAAAATGAAAGGGATGAGATGTATATGTTCTATGTAGGAAGTTTCTTCATATCCTTTATAGGTAAGATAGAGATAATAGCTCCTATGTCATTCTGTTATTATGTGGATTACATATACTATTGAATATAAAGTCTTAGGACAATGAATCTCTGGCACATATCAAGCACTTGGTAAAACTGAGGATTTACTATAATTATTGCTCACTCTCTGTTGCTTAACTTGGCTCCACAGAAATTGATCTTTACCATGGATTTCTCCATCCTGCTGCCCTTCTTCCTGGAAACCTAAAGGTTGAGTTAGAGTCCACCTCAGTGGGACCATCCTAGGAATTTGCAGTGTGTAGATGTTTGTAACACAGGAAGATTTAGGATTTGGGGCCTGCTCCACCTGTCTTTTGTGAACAGATCCCAAAGAATGAAGGGAAATGGTAAGGAAAGCAGTCCGACCAAGGCTACATCAGTCTAGGAACAGATGGAGTTTGAGATTTACTATGAGGAAGATGAGTCACTGAAAATTTTAAGTGAACAATCATAAGCAAACAAAGAATTCGTTATTGTTCATTGGTTGCTGCTGTGTGTGAAATGGACCACCTATGGAGGGCCACTGGGTCAGGGTGACTCTAGCTATAATCTGGAAGAAAACCAGGCTGTTGTTCTTTCCTGTTCGCCACGTCCTAGATTTCTGTCCTCTGGGTTCTCTGACAAATGTTTTCTGGCTTATAGTATAGCAACATGGCAGAAATATATGAGCTACGGTGTCTCTGCCCTGTCAGGATCTGTACAGGACTCCGCAGGTCCCCAAGTTCCCACCACCCCTCTACCCCTAAGTAGTCATTCCATTCTACTCTCATTATGTACTTCCCTGAGCAAGCAAAGCTCACTTGGCCAAAACAGTCTGGTTCCTCTATGGCTACCTGTGACCTTTATCGTATTAAACCTCTGCCCATCTCCCTATGGATTTCAATTGTTCCTTCTCGTTGTACTCCTGAGAGCCTGAGAAGAATAGGTCTCCTTGGTTGTTCAAGCACATGGCTCATCCAGGAGCCAGGAAGCCAACTCAGTTTCTGGTCTACAGTCAGTGACCAATGTTTGTCCAGGGCTTGGGCTGCAGCTGAGCTCACAGTGGGGCGTATTCTAAGAGACGGTATGGTGGGCTCTCTGTTTCGTTGGCAGCTTCCTATCCAACCTATCTCCTGTTTCACATTTTAGTATATCCTTTCTTACACTGACTCTAGGTTTAAGCACATGACTTGCTTTGAACAAGAGTGTTCAGAGTGATGTCACACAAATTCAAGACTTGCCTTGCTGAGCTTCTGCTGTTGCACTCTTTGAAGGCTGCCTCCATGTAGAGAAGCTTCTGTTAGATTACTGAGGAGAAGCCACATAGGGAGAGGCTGAGCAGCCATCATGGGCATCCTAGCCCTATGCGAGCTCCAGTAAGTGACTTCTGTTGGACTATGAGGAGCAGACAGCTGAGCTGGGCCCATCTGGCTTGAGATCTACAGAAAAATTGCTATTGCTCTATACCAAATGTGAGAAGGATCAGCACGCAGCAGTAAATAACCAGTACTAGGGTCCTGAGCATGTACTTCCTGTCCACTTCCAGGGTAATGACACAGCCTTGGACAGTGAGTTTGGGTTTAAATCAGACTTCTACCATTAATTTCTTTATGGTCCCAGGCTTGGGGTAGCTCTTTCGGGGCCTCAGTTTCTTCAGCTATACAGCAAAGAGATTTAAAATGCAATGATTTTATGTCTTGTAACTTTGCTTTGATGATGGCAAGGAACCTTGAATGAAACAAACCCCACATTTAGAGGGGGGCATCTTCTTGCATGTGCCTTAGTTTGTAACCACACCCTCATCAAGATAACCTGCTGCCATTCTCCGTGGGTGATCCACCTGGAACAATGCACCCCTAGGCTGTGGTTTAGCCAGCTTGCCCTTCCACCCGACACCCAGAAATAGGCGGTCACCAGGGTGGGACACTGGCTACCTGGGTGTGTCAAACCACAAACTGGGTAAAACAGACAGACTTCTCTTCCTCTGCATCCTCATTCTTCTCTGGATTCTGACAACAAATGATTCATTTAAAAGGTGATGGGAATAGGCAGTGGTGTTTGAAACATTTCTCCCTGGAACATGTCACAGTCTTCTCCCTACTTTATTATGCTATCAGCAAAAATAAAATTGTCTCCACAATTTTTTTGTAATCATGTCTGAGAGAGCCTGTGGGTCAAATTTTCTAGCCAGTTTCTATAAATGTGAGCTTTGACCTGTTTCTTTTATTATTGATAAAACATGCTTTTAGAGACTGTACTGTAAATGTTGTGGGAGCCTGGGAATTAGAGAGAAAAAAGGCAGAATTATTCCTGGTAAGACTCTTAGAGAAGAGGAAGGGAAGAGAGGAAGGAAAAGGGGGGAGTAAAGAAAGGTCTACAGGTGAGAGGACATGAGCAAAGTATATTATATGGGTGTATCAAATT
Organism: Thryonomys swinderianus; assembly: GCA_004025085.1. Classification (NCBI taxonomy): domain Eukaryota; kingdom Metazoa; phylum Chordata; class Mammalia; order Rodentia; family Thryonomyidae; genus Thryonomys; species Thryonomys swinderianus. The sequence goes on from PVIC010027725.1 coordinate 5,154, forward strand.
CTCAAATGAAACTTATTATTCTCTGTGACTAGTATGTACTAATAAACTAATCATTCCTGGTAAGTGATAATAGATAGTGCCGGGGGCTAAAACCAGAGGAGAGCTAAGAGACCTCTGTTTTTTATTAGGCTAATTTTCATTGCTATCATGAAATGCCTGAGATAGGTTACTTTATAAAGGAAAGACATTTATTGTGGCTCATGGCTCTGGAAGTGCAAAGTCTAGGGACCTCATTTGGTGATAGCTTTCCTTGGTGATAGAGTTCTGTGGTGGCAGCATGTCGTGTGGCAAAAGAGACAGAAAACGTATATTCTAAGTCTCTGTGTTTCTGTGTCTCTCTCCTCCTTATGAAGTCATCAGATCTAATCATCCCTGAGCTCATTCCTAGGTTTCTTGTCTGTCAGCTTGCCATCGTTGTGAAAATTGCCTGAAATAAATCAATGTAGAAGGAGGAAAAGTTCATGCTGGCTTGTGCTTTCAGTTCATGGTTGTTTAACCTCATGGCTTTTTGGGCTTGTGAAGAGACAGTACATTGCAGCAGAACCCTGTGCTTTCACTGCAGAGTTGCCTGGAAGCAAAAAAAAAACAAACAAAAAAGATGGGGTTCAGTGACCCCACTGTCCTTTACAGGAGGGCATAGTCCAGTGATCTTTCTTGCAGTAGGCCCCATTTCCTGAAGGTTCCACTCCTTCCCAGTAAGTCACAGACTGGTGACCAAGCTTTCAACACGGGCCTTTTCAGGCTCTCCAGATCCCAAGTTCTTAAAAACCTCATATGATCCTAGTCACTTCCTAAAGGCCCCATCTTTAACCCCCATAGTTGAATTACATTTTCAATCTTTTAGTATCATTTGCATATGTCTCTGAATATTATGCTCCTGCATGATTTTGGAGGTTAAAATGCATTGAGAATACAACAGGCTCCATCAGGGCTGCTGTGGATTGAGGAAGTAGGTACCACTGGGCCTTTGCTGAAAGAGCCAACAAACAGGGGCCAGCAGAGTGGACAGAGTTCGGCTCTGCAGAATGGGAATGGGCTGCTTTCAGAGAATGTGAGGAAAACATGAGTCAAGAAGAAGGTACCTGTCTAAGTGCTCCTGCTGGTCAGTTGTGATACGAGGCTTCATAGATAGCGGGAGAAGCAGACACTGCTCTGAGCACACAGCAAAAGCCCAGAAAGGGAGCCATGTCCTTCCTCTCCAGCACAGCCCTGCTATTCAAAGGCATATTGGGCACATGGTAGAAAGACTCCGTCTGTCTTTGATGCTTTTTCCTCAGCGGTGGAAGGACCTAGGAAGGGCTGCAATCTAGCCTCTATTGACAGCCATGCCAGTAGACCCACCCCATTTTGATAAACCTCTTCAAGATTTATTTTCCCAGTAGACGTGAGAAATTCTGAAGAGACACAATATCATGTTTCTTAGAAATTTTTCTGAATTCATATTTATCAGGGACAACTGAATAAGCTAAGAAGGACTTAGATCTATTTATTTATGTATTCAGTCATCTCTAGGGTATGAGTTCAAGAGGAGACAGTAATTAGATTGCACTTGTACTGATCCTTATCCTGCTCCAGGGATGAGATTAGGGCCCAGCTGCCAGAACTTTGCCACCTCCCACACTTGATGGTTGTCTTTCAAATTTATACCTATGGGATCACTGGTTCCCACACTTGGCTACGTATCACAATCACCCAGGAAGTCTTAAAAAACATATTGATTTCTATATCCTACTTGCAGAGGTTCTGTTTTAATTTGCTTGGAAGCTGCTTTGACATTAGGACTCTTACAAGCTCCCCCAGCGACCCATTGTGAAGCAAAGCTGAGAACTACACGGACTTGTTGGGGCAAGCTATACTCATCTGTCATCCTCCTCTAGTCCCTGGTTTTCTCCAAAGCTTATCTGTGCAAGGTGGAAGGACAGGATGTCATGGCTGAGGTTTACATTCAGGAAATGATTCATAGATATGTACCCCGGGTAACAGAGAACTAACTGCACACTCAGAGGTTTCAATGCTTTGTATAATTCTCTGCTCTAGTTTCTTGAACTTCTTCATTGGATGTGAAGTAAGGGTCAGCTTGACATATTAATTGTGCACGCAACCCCACAAATTATATAGCTGGCTCTGAACAGGGCTTTAAGTCCTAGACCCATCTCTGTTGGGCCAAGTGATTTGCTGTAGAATCCTGGGCAAATATTTCTTTGTCTCTAGATCTCAGTTGTGCCTCAATTCGAAAGTTAAAATCAGCCAGTCACAATGACTTTGCAGTAACCCCCTTTGAATGTGTCTGCATGCACACTCAAGGAAGCAACCTAAGGAACAGCTGGCTCCCTAGCAGTGAAACCCAGTAATAACCCATAATCATCGGTTGTTTTCTAATCACATATTGCTTCACTGAATTTAACCAGGCTCATTTCCCTCCACTCAAAAGGTTTGAGTGTTTAGAACTGGGCCTTCTCAGAACATGGAACACAAATTATAAATGTGTTAACATTCCCACTCTCACTCTTCTACCCCTGTAACTAAAAAGAATCTTTCTTTGCCCACTCAATCTCCCAGCAACTTTTTCCCTGCTTTCCAGCAGAGTCCTGCCTTTGCCAGCTTGGGCTTTTATAATGTGGAAATGGACAATAGGGGTAGGCTGGGGATGGTAGGAAGGAAGACTGGAGATGAGGATTTGAGAGAAGAATTGTTCCAAGCATAAAAGAAGAAAAGAGGAGAGAAGGGAGGAGGATAGACAATTTTGGATTGGAACTGAGGGTGGCAGAAAGAGGAAGATATTTGAGGAACTGCTGTGAGACAGTGTGGATATAGAGACTGGCAAACGGAGAAGCAGGGATTTGTAAGATATTTTGTTATGTATAGAGAACGCACCCAGCCTCCCCACCTTCACATATATATTTTTTCTTTAGAGGTTTCTCAAAAAGGTAAGCATAAATTGCTTTTGCTTTCAGCTATTTTCTTCTGTTGGACTACAAATTCCTTGAACTGATCCTGTATAGAGACCCCTATTGTATTTGAAATACTCTGTTAAACTGGAGTTGATTCCTGCTGGAATACACAGAACTCTTTGCCATCTGATTCAGACATTTTATAGATTCGTGAGCTCTCAGAGTGGGAGGAGACCTTAAAACTGGGGTTCTTAGACATGGTCTAGGTCAACTTCATCTCCTGTAGGCAACTGTTTGGCAGAATTATTTTTCCTTCTCCTTCTTCTGCCTGGCTTTTTAAACTCTAAAAGAAAGCCATGCCTAAGTGATTAACCTATTAACTGCTAAATAACCTTTCTTTAGACTTGCTGAAGCTGAACTATCTGATGACCTTCAGGTGACATCCCAATGTGTAAAACCCCTCCTTATTTTTCTAACTCTGTGTATCAATTTTAAAAAAGCACATGAAGTTTAGCCAGCAGATAAGTAGTTGTCTAAACTAAATACAGGAACTAATCCCAGGACATCATGATCTATTGTAATGTTCTGACCAGAGGAAAAGGAGACATGTGCCTTGAATGGGGAAGACCCCACTCAGCACATAGCATTTGCGACCACTGTCCAATTTCCCATGCAACCTCTTCCCTCTCTATGGTCTTGGGTGGGTCTCAGTTTCCTAAGGGATCACCCCACTTCTCAGTGCAGGCTCTGGAATAAATTTGAATTTTTTACCCCATGACATCTTATCTCTCAAGTATTGGGTTTTGAGTGGGGAGCAAACATACTTGCTTCTGACTGAGTTCTCCAACTGAATTTAATTTTCTGGAGCACTTCCACCAAGTCTATTTTTTGCTGATATTGTTCCATGAAAGAGAATACACTACCTTCACAGGAAGCTTATTTCACCCTGGTTAGAATAGTTCATCCATATTCCTAAATGCTATTATGTGATATGAGTTGTTGTAGACTCATTAGACATCACTCTGGAGAATTTTACCAACATTTATAACATTCAACTCCTTTGAATCAGCATCAATTCCACTTCAATGGAACTATGATGGATCTATACTCTGGAATAGGGTGTGTGTGTGTGTGTGTGTATTTTAGTGTGGAAAGATTCTTGTCTTAGACTGTTTTCTATTACTATAACAAAAGTCCTAGATAGGGTGCTTTGCAAAGAACAAAGACTTTTGGCTCCCAGTTCTAGACTCTGAAGTCCTACAGCATGATATAGTATATGTTCATAGTGAGGCCTTTTTGCTGCACCAAAACATGGGGGAGTTGGTAGAGGAGATCATACGGTGAGACAGAACAAATACGTATCTCAAGTCTCTCTTGTCTTCTTGCAAAGCCCATCAAAGCTGTCACTGAGGACTTCCCTCATGACTTCATCTAATCCCTCCAAAGTCTCACCTCCAAATACATTGATAAATGTGAAGATTTAGTTTCTAACACACAAGAGGATACATTCAAGCCATATCAATTTCCAGGACATGCTATGGGGAAAAGTAAGTTGCAGATAATAAGTTATGTGTACACATATTTGGAAAAAAGCAACAAAGTTTCACATACATGAAACATGCATGCAAATTAAAACACAATACATATGACATATGAAATTGTTGGTCATGAAGTAGTCATTAGGGTACTTCAAGTCACAACTATTAGATATTCAGCCTTGTATTCACTGGTGTTATCTCAAAGAAAAAGGAAAAATAAGGAGGAAGACAGGCACTGAAGAGGATACAGAGAGACTGGAGCCTCATTTGTTGCAGATGAGAAGGCAAAATGGTGCAGCCTCTTTGCAAAACAAGTTCGTAGTTCCTGAAAAAAAATCAATACAAGGTTACCATATACCTAGCAATTTCATTCATGGGTATGTGCTCAAGCAAAATAAAGACAAACATCTGTCCAAAACTCTGTATATGGATTCTCTTGGCATCACTGTTGACAATAGCCCACAGTGGAAATTACTGAAATGCCCATCAATGGATAAAATCTGGTGTAGCCCTAATAAGGGGTGTCCAACATTTTGGCTTATCTGGGCTCCATTTAGTGAAGCACTGTTTTGAACTGTAGGCAAAATATATAATATAGCTATTACATATAAGAAATAGTGCTTCCTTTTTAAATACTTTTCATGATAACCATTTAAAAAAGCAGACAATCAGGCTATAGCCTAGAAGATAGAGATGCATACAAGGTCACCAAAGTCCCAAAGTGTGGTACAAGTTGGATGAACTTTGAAAATGTTGTGCTAAGTCAAAATCAAACCATTAAGGACCACATATTATATAATTCCACTTATACAAAATGTGTAGATTAAGTAAATCTAACCTGGCAGAAATTAGAATGAGTTGCTGACCACCAGGGTTGGATAAAGGGGTAGACAAAGAGTGATGCCCTGAATTATGAGATTTCTAGGGTGAGGAAAATATGCTAAAAGAAGATTGTAGTGATGATTGTACAACTCTATGACTCCATTAAAACCACTGAACTATGTGTATTTTAAATGTGTCTATTGTATGACACTTGAATTATATCTCATTAAAGTTGAAAACAGTTATTTGCAGTGTTTACATCTGAGTGGTGCTACATTAAGAAGGCAGAGTGAAGCCTTGTCCTGGGGATTTATTTTGGAGAGCAAAACATGACAATTTATAGGTATTCCATGAGATATTTAAAGCAAGTTACTGCTGGACACCTGGCCCTTCATCCTCCTCCACTTTTGGGGTCAATGGCTTCATTTCACAGATAATCCGGGGCCCAGGTTTGCAGCGCATATGGAGAAGAACTGATCACCTTTTCCAAGGGCTCTGCTAGTCAAAGAGGATGGTGGCAAAAAGGATCCTTGTCTGTGGGCCTTTCCTGATTAATGGTCATTTCTGTGCTCTCCTCAGCCTTGCAGAGACAAGACTGAAAATGACTTTTTTTTGAGCCACGCGTGGTGGGAATTCCAGGTCTCAGGAAAGACTTAAAGAACATGACACTGAGCTTATCTGGAATTTAGAGGAAAGAGGAGATTGAAAGTTCAGAATTGATGCCAATCTGTCTGACATGACAGAACTCAACCAGAGAGGCAGAGAAGGTCCTCTCCTTTTCATGGAAAATAGAAGAAGAGATTGAATCTAAGGTCTGGTGGCAGAGGGCCAATATCCAGAAGGGCTCCATTTTGCTGGACACCTCTGTAGCCAAAACCCCATGCAAGTCATCACGCATACTCCTACAGGAACCCCGGCCCACTTGGTCTCCTATGCCTGACACAGAGCTGCAGAACTGCAGCACAGTGTGCCAGCACACTGTGGATAAACACATGCATGTTTGATAACATGTAGAGCACAAAGACAGCCAGGTACACAGCCAAAGGCACAGTATGTGTTTAATAAGCATGTCCACCGTATAACAGTTCCCCCCCAAACCAGTCAGTCACAGAGAGAGAAGAGAAAGAGAGACAGACAGACAGACAGACAGACAGACAGACAGACAGAGAGCGAGGCAGAGGGAGAGGGAGAGGGAGAGAGATGTGCACATATTGAGACATCACACAACATAGAACACAAAAGGATAAACAGAAGCAGGTGAAGTCTCTGAGTCTTTGCCAGTTTGTCTACTTGCTCGTAAAAGGCTGCTCCAGAGCCGCGGAATCTCCCTGTTCAGGCTCCAAGTCTGGGTCAGGTGTGAGCCTCTGGGTCGCTTTTCCTTGCCCACTTCCTCACAGTCGTCTAGACCGCTCCAGCACGGGATCGTTCTGCCGCGTTGGCGCTCCTGCTTACCTGTTTGCTTTCCTCACTGCACAAAGACCCTTGACAAGAGGGACTATCTCTCGCATATCTCGGAGTCTTTTGCACTTTGCAGTGTCTCATGTACAGTACAGGGTTAATAGGGAATGCTTTAAAAGAATGAATAAGTGAATGAAGCTATCCAAGTGTATTTTTATTAGAGAAAGTGCTCAACCTTCACAGCTATCAAAGAAATGCTAATTAAAATGAGATGCAATTTTACACCTATTAAATTAGCACAAATTAAGAAATAGAATCATCACACCAGGGCTGACAAAGTCATGGTCTAACCATGGCGCCCGCACATGGCCAGTGGCAGTGTGCAAATTGGGTGCAGTCCTTTTGGAAACCAATTTGTTAATATGTATCAAGAGTCATTAAGAGACTCACAGCCTTTGGTGGAGTGATTCTACTCCTGGGAACTTATCCAAAGGAAATTACCAAAAGGAAAAAGGACATTTGGGTACTGTCATTGGAAGTTTTATTTATATCGTGCAGCCCTAATTTCAGAGACAGAAATCGTGACACACACTCTGACAGATTCAACTTGGGGACGGCTGGGAAGCAGATCCAGAACCCTGAGACAAGGACGGATCACGACAAGCCTGAGAGCGGCAGAGATGGGCTAAAACCCCTGAGGCCAAAGACTGCACAGCTGCGGAAAACATTCTGTTCTTTGCTCCTCCTCAGAGAGTGCCTCATCCACAGAAGGGTAAATACTATGGAATGAGAAATACAGCCACGCATGGTTTAATCACAGAGATATGTTCTGAATAACGTGTCACCGGCTGACTTTGTCATCCTACAAGCATCATAAAATGGATTCATATAAAGCTAGGCCAGGTAGGTAGGTCAGTCTCTCCCTGTTGCGTCTGGATGCCATCAAGAGTCATGGCAAAAGTGAGATGTGTGGGGCCGCTGCTGGCGTAACACAGAAGACCGTTTCCCAGTAGACGACTTTGTAATGCGTGTGAAGATGCACACCCCAAAATATTGATAAAAGGACAGGAGAGTAAATAAATAAACTGGCAACATAGTCATTTAGTAGCATTATCAGTACTAATTACTATACATAATTTGATGTACTATGGTTTTATGCAAGTGGCAGTGCTCCAGGTTCACTGACACCACCATCAGCACAAGAGTGTGACGTGTTACAATGGCTGTCATGCTACGATGGTTGTGATATCACTTTGGGCTAAGAATTTTCCTGCTCTGTTAACATCTTGCAGGGCCACCATTGTATATGTGGTCTGTCATCAACTAAAACATCATTCTGCAGAGCCTGATTATAATGGTTAAGTAATTTACATCTTTTTTGTTTTTGAGACAGGGTCTCGCTTTGTAATTCAGGCTAGCTCTGAGCTCACTATGTAGCCCAGGCAAGCCCGGAACTCAGCCATCCTCCTGCCTCTGCCTCCAGAGTGCTGGGATTACAGTGTGAGCCACCATGCCTGACAAGTAATTTATATCTTGATATATTCAATCATTGTATATGCTTTTATTTAATATAATGTATATATATTTAGCTATTATATGTATTCATATGCTGAAGAGAATTCTCTGTAGACATAAAAAGTGATTAATATGGAAATATGTTTAAGGTAGGATGTTATAAAGAAATCACTTCTTATTCTATGTCAGATGATCTTTGTGAAGGGAAATGGAGGGAGTGGGATCCTATGACTTGCTTATGTCATACAGCCATGGTGGGGCAGCCCTGCCTTCCATCCAGGCCTGTTACACTCACCCACTTCTTTGGCCACCTCCAGAGCCCTGAGTCACTTTGTAGGGAAGCTGTGCTCCTGGCTGTAGTTCATCTACTTACCGAGAGCTGCACACTAAGTGGCAGAGTCAGGATTCGGGTCTGTGCGAGTTGTTGTCCAAGGTTACATCTCCGCCTAAGCTTTCTCCAAGAGAAAGTAAAGCCAACTGTAGGACAAGGCGGGGGGTGAAGGGTGACCCACCTGGAATGTTGTCCTGATAACGCTGTGGGGTTGTAGCCAACTGTGGCCATGCCATAGTATCTTTGCTCGCTCTGAACCCTGACTTCTCTTTTTATTCTCTCTGGCTTTGGATAGGCTCCTGCCTCTCTCTGGGCCTCAGTTTCTTCAACAGTACGACCAAGTGTTTGGCATGATTGGGCAGGTTTTCTACACCATTCTCCGAGAAAGTAGGACCCAAGCTGTCTCCAGGAGAAAGAGACGTGGCTCTTACTTTCAAGGATGCGGATAAGCTCCCAAGTATTGTTTCTTCTAACGAAAGAAGGCAATATGGGCTCTGTGTTTGCATGGGATCCTAGACTGGAAGTGAAACACTGAAGCCTACACACTTCCTTGAAAAGGTCCCGTGTGGAGTCTGAGGAGACAGACTGAGAAGAAAGTCTGCAGTGAGCCCTCTCTGTCTCCAGCCATTGACTAATCCACCACTGTGGAAGAAAAGAGGAGACAGAGCAAGAGAGTGGGGATGGATGTGGGAGAAAGCTAAGGTGGGCTGGGGGTGAAGAGAGTCAGGCACTCACAGAACAAAATTTAAGGGACCACCATCCAAAACAGAATTACCAAAGTCAATATAATAATATTTTTAAATAAAAATTAATCTAAATATCCACAACATACTAAATATTAAAGCTTTAAATAAAACCAGGCTGTTGTTTACTCTGGGACTGGAAGAGTTGATTTTGACTGACCTGCCCAGAGGAGGTAGATCACCTCTCTGGTAGGTTCTGGAAGTTTTAAGATGGCAGAAGTACAAACTAAGAAATGTGGAGCTTTTTATATACTTGTGCTGTTTAGTTGTAGAGCTATCGTTAATTGTATCCGCCTGATTGGAAATATGGGAGGACATTTTGGTAAGCATACGTAGAAGTAAGAATTTCCATTGTCCCAGACTCTGCTGTGGCTCAGTTTGTACTGGGCTTGGAAATCCTGAGGCTCTTGCAGCCTCGAGGACCTGGAGTTCTGAGGATAGTGTGGATGCCAAGGATCTGGAGCTGTGAAGAGCACAGTCAGTGGTGTCTTACTGAGTGGCAGTATTTTCCCTCCGGGTTCTTTTGGGAGCTCATTTCTATGTAGACATAAACATATCACATTGTACCACAGATATGAACATTTTTTGTGATGAGTAAAATATAGATCTACTTTAAAAAGGCCAACAAAATTGTCTTTTTAGAAGTATGCGTTTTTCAGAGAAATGATTCTGAAAGGTTGACAACAATTTCCTAAGGGTCCAAGAGATGTGTTTTTGTTGATACAAGAAGGTCCTTGCAATGACAGTGTATAGGGTGCTGCCTGAATTATATTGAACTCTAGAGTTTGGAGGGGTCGGGGCTGCATAGAGAGAGAAGGAATATCCTAATAGGGAGGAGTATATCTCACACTTAAGTGGAGAAGAGCTTGAGCCTGGGCCTTGGGCTAGAGAATATCCACTGTCTCTTGTCTTACTTAAATCTAGAATCTCATGCAGGTGTGGATATGAAGGGTTGGAAATGCAATCATACTAGACTGATTTTTCTATTTTCTGGTTCCATCATCATGTCCTGGGAAATTAACCTCATTCTGGTGCTTGCAATGGTTAGATAATAACATGGTAGAAAAAAAGCTGGAATCTTCCTTTTCTTTAAGATCAGAACATGGCCCCAGAATCTCACAAAGTTTTGGAAAGAGTTCTGGGCTTGTTGACTACAGACACTCGGAAGCCTGAGTGATTTCCATCTGTCTGAAACCACTTCATTTTTGCAAAAAAAGTTGTGCAATATTTTCTAAATTTGTAATAATTGTAGACTCACAGGAAAGTACAAAAAAGTAGTACCAACTTCCCTTAGACGTTCACCCGGCTCTCTGAAGTATTAATACATCCCACTGCCATGGTATTAATATTTGACCACACTCAGGAAGTCAGAGTTGGTATGATGCTATTAACAAATCTAAAACCCTTATTTAGATTTTGCAAATTGTCTACTAGAAATTCATGTTATATTTTGTTGTCTTATCACTTCTGTCTCCTTCACTTGGGACAGTGCTTTGTCTGTCTTTCACTTGGGTATTCTAGAAGAGGACTGGCCAATTGTTTTACACTCAATTTTGATGTCTCTTAGTTAGATCAAGGATTGTCTTTTTGATAGGAACTTGTGTCCTTCCAGGAGGCAGGTAGATCCAGCGTGCCTCAGGTCAGGTGGGTCTGCAAGTTTATCCTCTCATCTCTCCTTTCCTGCATGTGTGTCATCCCTGTTACACATTGGCCCAGTCAAGATGATTGATCAGGATGATCAGAACAATCTTCATTGGAGACACACACAGCACTTACTGGTTAAAAATAATTCTCCCATCTGTTACCTCATTTAAAACTCATGTCCTGGTGATGCTCCCATCTTCATGACTAGCTGATCAAATCTTTTCCGTGTACTAATGGAAAAAGAAAGCTAGAATCAGAAAAGAAGGAAAAACAATGATGTCTGGTTGTATTCTGTAGGTCAACAATATTCCCGGCATTTTCCTATACTCTTATTTCTTATTTAAATCTTTTCAGCAACCACCTACTCGTCCTTACTCTGTAGCGGGTGACACAGAGTCTTGGGAAGATCTGGAAGCTGCCCAAGTCTACACATCCAGAACAGTCTGCTCCAGAATACAAGTTTTTCCTTTGACCTTTCTCTAGCACTCAAGGGAGAGGGCCCCTTCAAAGTCACTCAGTGATTTATTAGCTCCACAAGGACACAAACCCATATTCCTGTTTAACTTCCCAAGAGAGATTCGGGAATCAATGACATAATGATAATAAAATGTATATAGTGCTTTATAATGGACAAAGCAATTTCTTCAGTCTTTATAGCAGATCTGAAAATTAGGTGTTACCATCTCCATTTTGTAAAAGATGAAGTTAAGGACAGAGAGTGGACATGTCTTGATTTCTGTCTTAGCCAATTTGGAGCAGACTTGGAATTTTAACCCCGGAAGCTGTATTACACACTAAATCCTTTACTATGTAAATGAATTAAGGTTAATAATGCTTCTTTTCTCTCTATCCGGAAAATAGTATACTGTTCCCTGAGCACACTAAAGGCCTGGAATTCTGGCAGTGGAAAATGTTTGCATGTTTTAGAATAACTGAGGTCTCTTTGGGGTTTGCCTATATCCACAAGTGGCATTGTGTAGGTGATTTGCATGCTTCATAAAAGCATAATTTATATGATATATAAAATGTTATGTGATTTATAAGAACTGTTAACTATGTGAAGGAGCTTACAGGGCTCATAAATCCTTCTGCTCTCCCAAGTTTGGTTAGTTGGCAGTTGGACCTTTATCAAAGTCTGCTCTGGGCCAAGGATGTAGCTCAGTAGTAGAGCACTTGCCTAACCAGAGCAAGGCCCGGGTTTCCAACCCAGAACTGCAAACTGAAAGCTGTTCTGAACTCTACCTTGGCCTGGAGTCTGAGATGGTTCCAATCTCATGTCCAAGAGTCAGACACAGCTCTTGGGTTCTGGAGGGGAGGAGGAGAGGTGATCATTCTTCTGACTAGAAGGCTAGGGTGCAATCAGAGATTCAAACCTGGAACATTTCAGAAGACTTCCTGGAGTTTGTGGCACTGGAGAAAAGTTTTTAAAAAATTGTTAGTATTTAAACTAAAGAGGGTTGGATTTGAGTGGCTGTCCCATGCATGCTGTAGGGATAGACTGAGGTTACCCAGAGTGGGAAAGGGAAGGAAAGCTGGTGTTTTGTTAGCTTTTATTTCTTGTGGAAATGAGGACTTGTGCTGGGACGCTCCAAAGCTCAAAAACTGCCTGAATGTAAGAATTGAAGTCAAAGAGGAAGTTGGACACACTGGCTGACTGTGACTAGCCCAGACCATGAGCTGTAACCCTTGTTAGTACTTGAGCCTCCCATATCCGGTAGAAGAAAGAAGAGGTTCAGGTTGGGGAAGATGACAGTCCTTCCTTGTACCAGGACTGTCTTCAGGAGTCTGGAGCATTTCGTCATGAGGAACACTCCCTCCAAAGGAAGAAAGAGGCAGAGAAGATGATTGGCCATCTCTAATCCTGTGCAGATCAAAGATTATGGAATTATGGGCCATGCAATCCTGTGGGATTATAAATGTGACAGTGGAACATGAGAGGAGCCCATGTGGCCTTCCTGCTGGAGTAGAAGCAATTATTATTTCCTCAGTATACCGTGTCAGCTTTTAGTTGGAATTATTTACTTCACCTCTTCCCGTTCAGAGACCTAGGCTGCAGGATGGAGTCCTCCTGCTCTGTGCTTCTGTAATTTCCTAGGCACAAACCCTCCGGGATGTGCCGCAGACAGACTCATTGAGCCCATCGCCTTAACCCAAACCTGTTCTTGCCTTCAGCTCCCAGATCAGAGGAGACACTGCTGGTCCTGAGGCCAGAAACATGGGAATCTTCCACCATCTCTCTTTTTCTTCATTCTTCATATTGGGTCATCAAGCCCTGTCCCTTAATTCCCAAAGGCCTCTGGAATCCTCCCTTTTTCTGTCCATTACAGCAAGCAAAGACATCATTTCTTGCCTTGATCGTTACTTGATTAGTTTCCCTGTTACAGTAGGGTTTCCCTGCTAGACAGGGCCTCACTCTGTGGCTACAGCCATTTTTCCCCTGAGATCAGATCCCAAGTCTCTCATCTGCTTGAAATCTTGTGCTTAGGGGCCCACTGGTCAAGTGCAGGATCAAGTCAAAGCACTTGAATACTGAAGCCCTTTCCATGTGGCCCTGCTGTCCCTGGCCACTGTGTACTCCATCTGACCTCTTCAACTCTCTGCTTTATGCCAGTGATGCATTAGAGGAACTTGCAATTAGATGCATTAGAGCCTGCGATTCTGTGATGTTCCACTCCCCCTTTGCTTTCCCAGACGGAGCTGCCTCTGCCTAGAAACAACATCCTACTAGGTCTCCCTGGAGAACTCCTACTCATCCTTCAAAAGCAGCCTTGCTAATGCCACCTCTCTGAAGGACTCCTCTACTCACCTCAGACATAATTATTCTGCTGCCCACTTCTTGTACCTGGCACATATTTTACTTTATTTTACATATTATACTTTAATGTAATTATTCCTTTGCAAGTCTGAGAGCTACTATAGTCTGAGAGCTCCCTAAAGATCAAATCTCTCCTTTCACTGCTTTTCCTACCTTTTCTCATTCTCTCCCTCTTTCTTTCTCTCTTCTATACTTTTCATTCTCCTCCTCTTCCTCCTCCAGCTTTAGACTTGTAGCGACCAAACCTCTCCTGCCTGCTCGTCCATGTGCCATGCTGTATGAGATGTGAGATGTGCACAGACTCCCAGGGTAATATCCTGGACAAGCCCCTCATGGCAATGGTGCTCACAGTGCTTGGGGAGACGGAATATACCTCATCGAGTGAGACAACAGCAGCAACCACGGTAGTGGAGGAAGCAGCAGGATGTTGCCCTGAGATCAGACTGGGCTGAAGGTGACCGACTGGGCGATCAGGGAGGTCTCTAACGAGATACATTTGATCCCAGGTCTGAATGGCAGGACCCAGAAGTGAAAGGGAAGGAGGAGAAGGAGTTTGCTGGGCAGAAGGGCAGCTTGCTCGAATGCTCTGTGGTGAGCATGAGCTTGGTGCTTGGAAGGAATAGTCTGGCAGGCTGGAGAGAAGTGAGCGAGAGGGGCAGGCAAGTCTCTGGGAGGGGAAGACACGGGTCACTCCTAAACCCTACCCAGCAGGGGCACAGTGGACAGATGTCAGATAAACCTCAAGTGAGAGACAAGCCTTGGGCTTACTGTAAATAGTTGTGGTCGGTTGCTCTGGTCTCTAAACTGTGCTGCCAGTGTCCCTTGTGCAGCACAGGATGGCCCTGGAGTTACTCCTTCCACACCAGGTACGCATGATAGTGGAGGCATCCAGAGCGAATGACACTCCGTCCTTGTTCCATCAGTTCCCACAGACTGGGGAAAGGAGTTGTTACATTGCTAACATTGGCCTGGAGGGTCCCAAGGCTCAGCTTCTGCTGGATGAGGCTGCTCCCCTTCTGTCCCCTCTTCTCTGTAGCTAGGTCCTCTACATTTAAGTTCAAGGGGTTCTTAAAACACAGTTTTCTCTGAAGATCCTGAGAAGGTAAAGCATAGGGTTTGTCCTTGCCAAGTCACCCCCACCCTCAGCTCAAGGTCTCTGGTGCTGCCTGGACACCTCTACTCTTCACAGTCAGGGAAGATGCTGACGTGGTTATTTCCCATCTGGGACCTGTGCTTGGCTCTTCTCCTGGCCCCAAAGCCCTTTCTACAGTTAAATGCACGGTGGTTTCTCCTTGTGATTTAGGGTTTGACTTAACATCACTTCCTGACCGCCCTTTCTGAAGGAACACTTCCACTAGTCTTCCTCCCTAGCTTGTTTTATTTTTCTCCTCACTTTCTCATCCTGCGGTTGGCAGGATCCCCCACTAGTATGCAGCACCCGGGAAGGGAGCTAATCTCTTCTGTCTATCCAAAACTTAGGTCTAGTACCCAGTGTTCAGCACATAGCGATCCTCTGTAAATACTTGCTGAGGGAACGATGGTTGTTTTCTGTTGCTTTTCTCTTCTTGTGATTACTATGCAAGGATTTCTCATCAAAAAGCATCTTGTGTCCAACTCAGCAAGTGCCTGACGCCGGTGTGGCTCAGAACTCATTATCTTTGAGCAGCAGGTTGAGAGATTGTTGGACAGAGATTTAAGCAAACGCTCAAGGTGCCACTTTGACCCAGCTAACCTTCCAGTGAGTTTAGAATTGCAAACCATTATTATCTTTGCAGGCAGCAAGTATCTGGGGTGCCTCTTGGTGCTTGGCACCTCTCCTTGAATTAGGAGCTCATCCTTTCTGTCTGATCCTGGGCCAGAAATGGGGAAGTTTGCTCTTCCCCTATGTGAGGCTGTGCTTGGCATTGTTAATGATGTTTGGTGGCCACAGACACACTCACAGTCAGAGCGTTTGGAGCTTTCTCTTTGCTTGTTTTTTAAAGAACCAGTGAACACAAAAGACTTTTCTGGGATCGTACAGACCTGGACCATGAGTCACTATGGGGACTTTCAGTCCAATGCTCTCCCTCACCCTGGCTGCTGCAGTCCGGATAAACATCTCGTACAAATTATCCTGTGTCATGGAGTTGGTTAGTCAGCAGCTGTGGCAATTCTGGGAGGACTGGAAGGTAGTAGAACCTTTGGGACCAGGTGGGAGGAAGTTAGGTTACTAGAAGGTGCCTTAGAAGGAGACTTTAGTACCTCAGGTTGTTACTCTATTTCTTTGTGGGCTTCATATCTGCCATGAGATAAGCGGCTTCCCCTATCTGCACACTTGCCCTGATACAGTGTGTCCTCATAAGCCGAAAAAGAGTGCAACCGTTTGATCACATACTGAAACCTCCAAACTGTGAGTCAAAATAAACCTTTTTGCTCTTTTTAAATTGATTCTCACAGGTATTTTGTAACAAAAGCTAGTTGTCCATTCCATCTGGAGATTGCTCATTGTCCTCAGTATTTTAGTGTCTATATCTATCATTGACAACAGTGGAACCTCACTGAATTTACTCTTGAGTCTCCCCTATTTGCTTTAGCTGCAGGAAAATACTCAATAAGTAACATTTACTGTCTAAACTAGTTTTTAAGTGTCTACTTCAGTTGCATTACATCCAACCATGGGACAATCACTACCACCCTCTATCTCCTTGACTCTTCATCTTGATGTATAACTGAAACCCCAGAAGCTTCACTAGCTCAGCTTCTTCTAATGTTCAGTGAGGAGGAGGAGGATGTCAGAGGACAATGAAGGCAATCGCAGCGTTTTTGTAGACACATCTCATTAAATGAATACACAAAATTCTCCTACAGGTTGTCTCTGAAGTTATTTTGAAGAAAGTTGTTCGAAGGTTCAGTCCTTGTAACAACGTGGGGAAATGCAAGATGAGTGTTTCAACATCATACACTTTCATATCATTGTTGTATGCTGCATGCTTTGAATGTGCACTGCTCTTCAACTCATGTGGTAATGTATAAAATACAGTATTATTTTTATTTTTTAAATTGTGGTAAAGTACACATGACAAAATTGACTATTTTAACCATTTTAATGTGGAGCTGAGAGGTGTCAAGAGCCTTCTAACTTTTGCACAGTCATCATCACAGTC
This sequence comes from Thryonomys swinderianus, assembly GCA_004025085.1. Lineage (NCBI taxonomy): Eukaryota > Metazoa > Chordata > Mammalia > Rodentia > Thryonomyidae > Thryonomys > Thryonomys swinderianus. The sequence goes on from PVIC010027725.1 coordinate 21,994, forward strand.
CATCTCCTGAATTTTTCATCATCCCAAACTAAACGGCACATCCATTAAGCACTAACGCTCATTCCCTGCCTTTTTCCAGTGCCCAGAGACTACCACAGCACTTTCTATACCTATGAAATTGTATTTTCTATGGCTGGATACTATTCCATTAATAAAATACAGATATATCACATTTTGTGTTTCTATCCATCCATGAATAAACATCTGCATTTCTTCTACAACTTTTGCCCATAGTGTCACTATGTACATTGCCGGGCAAGTGTCTGCTTGATGCTATGAATTGGATGAAACTTGAAAGCTTTATGCTTAACAAAAGCATCAAGACACATAGTTTGACCATTTTATACTAGTATAAATATAAGTAGATTAGTGGTTTGAGGGGGTGGAGGGGGAGATAATGACAAGTGATTCCTTAATGGATATGGAGTTCTCTTTGGGGGTAATGGAAATGTTTGGGAATTAGATAAAACACAACATTGTAAGTGTGTTAAATGTCACTGAAACTGTATGCCTCATAATGGTTACTTTTATGTCATGTAAATTTCACTACAAAAAAGAAAGAAAGAAAGAAAATAATAATAGGAAGTGCTTTATTTTGGAGTTGTGATGACCAAGCCCTAGATTTACCCAGATGATGAAGATGTGAGAGGGTCCAAGCAGTCAGAAGCTTTGGATCCAATCCTTTTACCTTCTTTCTGGTGTCCTTGGGAGGATTTTCACACCACTTGCCTATGATATTGGTGATTGAAGAGGACCAAATGCTTTCTAGTACTCCTCCTAAGCATAGTGCCCAGGTTTTCAGAGCAGAGGTTGAGAACTAAAGGAACCCAAGAGACAATAAGGAGCCTTCCAGGCTGAGGTTACCTACAGGTGAGACCCCCGAGCTCTCAAAAGCTCTTCACATGCCTCTGAGCCACCTCTTTTACCACCCAAAGATCACACAGCAAGGAGGGTCAGTGAGAATACTGGAGAGACTGCTAAGCACCTGAGGCCAGAACACTGGGGAGGCAGCACTGAGTTTCACAGGGCCAAGGTCAGCAGAAAGCTGGGGCCAGTTCACATGGAGGAATTTATGAAACGTGGAATTAGCCCTTGACAGTGCAGGATTGCCTCAGGCAAAGTGGATGAAAGGCAGAGGACAGAAAGGATGTGGTTTTTCTTCTGCAGTCTCAGTGGACAGATAGGGCAAGGATAAGAAAGAAATGACTTGCTCAAAAGTCAGTGAGTTGGAAAGTGAGGAGACTGGAGCCATGTGGGGAAGCTAGTCCTTCCAGGAGGTTAGCACTTTATTTGCTAATGCCACTTCAGGTGCATTAGTGACTCCTAGGTGTTAAGTACCTTGTAATTAACAAGAGCCTGCAAATGTCTCTGCTCTGCTGGAGGACTGACACCTGGTGGGGAGTGCTCTGGACCGGGAGAGAGGGGAGTATTTGAGCAAGAGCACGGCCTAGGCAAAGAAATAGCCTCCAGATGCAGGAGGCATCTGACTAGATTGATGAGGGGTATGATCCTGGAAAAGACATCAACTCTCTGAAACTAGATCTCATCTCTGATTCAGGTAGAATGTCTCAGAGTTGATGTATCCTTAAATAAGATGATCTGTAGAGTTCTGCATAAAATTGGCTTATGGAAATACTCAACAATTGATTGAGCAGTGAGTTTGAAGAAGCTTCAAAGGTGTGAT